>JAIPMN010141833.1:0-11590 GCA_020650975.1 Apostichopus californicus
TAGTATTGAGGATGTGATAGGTGAGATAAAATGAGAGGAGAGGGAGGGTGGGGGGGGGGGAACAGTTAGTATTGAGGATGTGATAGGTGAGATAAAATGAGAGGAGAGGGAGGGTGGGGGGGGGGGAACAGTTAGTATTGAGGATGTGATAGGTGAGATAAAATGAGAGGAGAGGAGAAGGAGGAGTACAATTATGTTTATGACAGAAATCGTGAAAGTTGATGAGGGAAAGTATGATTCAAACTTGATGTGATTTGCATATATTTGTGATCTGTTATGCAGTGATGGAAAGACTTTGATGCGTGTAGGAAATTGATGGCTCTCCAGTGTAGGTGAGAGAATAGTCGAGGGCAAGGGGGGAGGTGGAGGGAAGGGTGGCGGGTGAAGGGGGTGCTCAGAATAGGGAAGGAAGAGACAAAACCGAATGACCTTGTCAACATGGACGCTGGTAGTGATAGAGTAGATTATATAAACAAATATTATGCTATGATGTGAAAGAGAATTTTACTCTTCCAGGTAAAACTGCTGTACTTGATAAAGTATGAATATTTATAGCACTTCTCACCAACCTGTCTCAGCACAGCTGCTGCACTCTAGCTATCCAGTATCTGGCACTGACAGATAACTGACAGTTTTCAGTTGTATTTGATGTAGACATATGGATGGTTCAAAACATATTCTTATAAATAAATTTTATTTTTACCAGAGGATTTATCAGGTTAATGAAAGATAGCAGTGCTCTGTGACTTTGAGTTTGAATGATTTCCTTTTGAAATACCTCAACTTTTGAAGTAGCACAAAATATCTGGAGTAGAAAGTGTTAAGAAAAGACCTTGTACAGATAATGCATCGTGGAGCCAATCCTCACGTGACAGTATTTCTCAAGAGAATCATTTTGTACATAGTTTAATATGTCGAGCAATGTCATCATGCATGATACAGCCCAATGAATGACGTTTCTTGTGGACCGGGGAAACCCTATGGATAGGGTTAACCCTAACCCGAGAAATACTGCATCACATGTATTATCATACAATACCGTACTTCTTGAGGCAATGCAACTTGCCACATTGAACTTGTCTTGAGAGTTGAAAAAAACTTGAGGTCTTGGTGCAGCGTGTCAGTGAATGATGAATATTCATTATTTGGTATCTAGTAAGGAGCACTTCAGGTGGCATTATATTAAATTGTTTCTTCCTCTGTTATCTTTCTCTAGAGAAACTTCTGGTGGGTTTACGAGACACTGACACAGTGGTGAGATGGTCAGCAGCCAAGGGGTAGGTATTTATGTCTTTTAGTCTAATCTAGCCCAGCCTAACCCAGCCTAATCCTACCCAACCCTACCTAGTTCAAGATGTGAGGGTGAAGTGATGCAGATTTGATCTTATTTGGGGATATTGAAGCACTTCATTGATATATCCTCCAACTCAAAGATCCTTGAATAAAAGTTCAAATATTTATGCATTTAAAGCTTCTTCATAGCCTGATATTTCTCCTTCAGCACATTCCCTCATGAAATTTAATGTAATTACAGTCATTTTTGGTCACCTTTATATGAAATCAAATATCAGATTATTGCTCGTTTGGAATTGGGAATGGGGAATCATCAATTTAATTCTAACAGTGATAGTTGTGAAAATTGTGAGCTGCAACTTAATAAGAACGTCATTGCATAATTAATTGTCCACTAATTCAATTTCAGCAGTGATACAATGAACCGAAAATTGTCTTATTTCTGTACTTATGTTAAAAAAAAACCACACAAAACCATCTTTTAGTGACAATTGAGATTAACAAGGATGTTATTATTTAACACACTGTGGAAGCTGTTTAACAATATCTCTTGCATCTTCTGGTTCGACTTGAGTTCAATACTCAAAAACAGACATACTACTAATGTGCGAAATATTGTTATCAAGAATGATAAATGGACATGGTATATATGTCACTAGCTTTCAAAATATTTATAAGTAAAGATTATAAACATAAGGACTAGAGAATGATATTAACCCTAATCTCATGCATGACAGAGAAGGTAATTAGATGGATGTAATGTAACCCCATAATATCCTGCTCTAAGGGTGATCTAGGGATAAATGTTACCACAAGAGGGAGAAATTTGTAATAACGATAATGCTTATGTTTCATATTCTATCATTAGCATTGTAAATATTGTAAGATTATGGCTGATATGGGTCTGTTTGTATGAATTATGCTGTATTGATGTAATTAGAGATATGGGGCATTAGCAGTTATCTACTTGGCTTACAAGAAGGTGACTTTCAAGAATAAGAATAGTTTCCAGTTGGATGGCTTACTGTTGTCAGTCGTGTGGCGAATCACAAACTAGGCCAGTGTGTAGCTTGGTAACGTAGGATGTATGTCTTGGTGGACTGGAGGTGGGGGGGGGAGAGGGTGAAGCATGGTGGGGGGGCAATGGGAGGGTTCTCAAATGACATGATAAGAGCCACAATTAAAAGAGTATATGTCCTTTAATAGATTTTGTTTCCTTTCATATAATAAGGGTTGTAATTATTCATAAGAATGAACCTATTGTCGTTCTACATTTGTATTGTTTTAGGTAGATCTCTCTTCATCTTAGATATAGTATTCCCCTCTCCTTAAGATGTTTGCATCTGTCTGTTACCATTGATGGTCACGGTTTTTTCTGCAAGTGAATCTATAGTTTTTGTATTGGAGAAGTATGCCCTCTGTATTATTATATTGAACATTTTTTTTAAATATTTCAAGATATGACTAAGGAAAGAATGAATGGAAGTTAATAATTAGAAACAAGAAGAAGTATTGTGTAAGATGTGATGATAATTAGAACTACTTTGTTTGATGTTGACTGAAAGTTTGGACCTCCAAGTCTCAGAAAAGCAAGAAACAGAATGCTGAATGTTGCTCAATTGTCATAGTTTTGATCGCTTTACAAACAAAGAGTTTTAAAATGAACCGACCGTTTCTCCTTATTTCTCTGTGTGACAGTGTTGGGAGGATCACTAACAGGTTACCGCAGGAACTGGCCGACCAAGTTGTAGAATCTGTTCTGGAACTATTCAGGTAATAGTCTTCTTGTTTTATGTGTCCTGCTGTGTTTCATGTCCTCGTTATAAACTATAATAATAGGATACTGTATTTTGGAATCAAATATAAAATGTGTTTGGCATCCATATCTTAGTTCTGCTAATGCTGGAATAAGCATTTTTTTCGAAGTTGCAAAGGCAAATTGGTGCTTTCAGTTTGCATAGCAGCCATCCAATTTATAAGGAGCCTATTAGTTTGACCAGGAGTGAAAGGATTTTTTGTTACAAAAAAAAGAAGAAACATTTGTTCATTTTGGAGATAATTTATTAGGTATTTGTTAGAATGACAATGACATTTTCTCATGTCAGATGTCTCAGATAATCCTTGTTGCTATGTTGCTTTGTTGCTTTGTTCATACATGATGATATACCCATAAAGTTTGATAAACATGTTTCATTTTCCGTCTATTATGTTACATTGTTTTTAAAAGGAGGGTTTGCAGAACTTGTGTTTGAAAGTCAAACAACTGACCCTTAAGTCTCCAATGTATTTAAGACAAAAATAGAGTAAAGATTTACCTGCGAGTCTCTAAGTATAAAGATTTGGTAATGCTCCTGTACATAGGATTTGAGATTTCCACATCACATTGTTGTATAATGTCCAAGACATGATGGTTTGTTGTTATCCCTACACAGCTCTGTAGAGAGGGATGAAGCTTGGCATGGGGGATGTCTTGCACTGGCTGAACTTGGCAGGAGGGGGCTACTTGTCCCTGAGAGGTTACCAGAAGGTAATGCCCAAATTATGCCAGACTTTATTAACTTTCCAAACGATTACCCTATCATAGTTTAGTTTCGTAGAAAAAAAGGATCAGGAGGGACACTCAAGTCCCCATCAAGGACCCTATAGGAGAGAAAAAAAAACTGAAGACACAAACACTCAGACCCGATTACAATGCTTAAAGTGCTTGTCCAAAGCATTCTTAAACCCATTCACACTACTTGCAAGTACAACTTTCTCAGGCAAACCGTTCCACTCATTCACAACCCTATTAGAAAAAAAAGTTATGCCGAATATTAATCCTACTTTGTGACTTTTGGAGTTTAAGACAATGACCTCTGGTAAAACTACTATTAGCAAACATGAAAAAGTCAGTGAAGGATAAATTGTCAAAAACCATGTACAATCTTGAAATCCTGAATCAAGTCACCATGTAACCTCCTAAGCTCATATGTCTCACATGGCTCATAATACTGGAAATGACTCAACACAGCAAATTTCTTGTTTAACTTTATTTTCATTTTGAAAGTATTTCTGAAAGAAAGAATGCACACAGGGGAAATCTTAAGATTGTTTTTATGTGTATTAATCTAAATAGTAGTTAGTGTCCAAATTCTACTTAAATTGATTTTGTGTAAAGTAAGTGGGCCTGACGTTGTGATCCTAGCAGGATCTTCTTCAGAGGCTGAATTGGTCCTTCAGCCTCTGAAGAAGATCCTGATAGGATCGCAACTTTAGGCCCACTTTATACTTTACACAACCTCTTACACAGGCTCTTTAGTGGATAAGCAGTTTGCTAACAGTTTTTGTTTTATTTTAAGTTGATTTTGAAGATGGTTTGCTTTTGTATAAACTTTTGTATAAATATATTAACTGCTCCTTTGATGCAAAGTTAATGATGACATTAACACCTCTGTTTCAGCTTTCACTATTAATGTTAATCAAATGTTTTGTAAATTCTAATAGTTTTCGAAGAAATGTTCAATTAAATGGAAAATCAAATCCAACTGTAGTCTTGATTTAAAATGATTGAGATGCTTGTGATGGACACGTTTTAAGACTCATGTTTAGGGGCTGCCAGTTTGTCAATGTATAGTGCCACTTACAAGTAAAATTGGTATTGGATTGCAACCTGCATTGACGAAAGTTGGTTTTTCTATTCGCTGTTAACATTGTTAAATGTAACTCTCTGCTTACAATTACCCTTTAGCAGAGTGATCAGTGACACTGGGATTTAAAATGTTCTTAATTTCTGTGATAAATATTATTTTTATCTTTGATTGAAATGAGATGGTTATTTTTTATTTCTCCTCATAGTTGTTCCAGTAGTACTTAAGGCTTTACTGTATGATGAGAAGAGAGGTGCTTGTAGTGTGGGTAAGTCTACATTTGGTATTTCAAAGACCCCACATCCCCCAACTCACTCCCCTTCCCCCTTTCTCTTTCCCTTCCCTCCCCATATCATGAAAATGGAATTTGATGTAGCTCATGAATATTTCTACACTAGAAATTTCTACACTTGAAATTTCTACACTAGAAATTTCTACACAAGAAACAATTTGTTTTTAGCAAAAGGGAAGATGGAGTTTTTTAACAGTTTGCTACGAGGGCGATCTTGGGATGGCATGGTCAAGTGGAGAACTTCAGATTAGGAACATTTCTGATGTTTTGATTCATTTGTGCACAAACAACTCTGGCTCTCATGTAATAAATGAATCTAGTCAGTACATTGTGATATTTCCTTCCAAGTTTTGACTTCTTCATAAACCATGCCAAACATCTAAATGGATTGTTTTAATGGAGATGTGTTTTTCAAACATCTCTGCAGTTTGAATGAAGGATGGAGGGATCACTATTATGTGAAGTTAAGCATTATTCTTGTCTCCTTCATAAGAATAATAACAATGTTCAGTTGGAGAGGAGCAAAATAGAACAGTGAGTAAAACTGGTTAGCCTTAAATTTCATGATTGTCAAATTTTCTATTCTTTCTGATATTTTAAAAGTTAACATTGATACTCTATTCTGTTTCACTTGAATGGCAGGTTCACACGTTCGCGACGCAGCTTGTTATGTTTGTTGGTCTTTTGCCAGGGCCTACGACCCAGAGGTCATCAAAGGTCATGTCAATAACATAGCAACGGCTCTCGTCATCGCCACCATCTTTGATAGAGAAGTCAATTGTCGAAAAGCTGCCTCAGTGAGTGTTCACTTTGTGACAGTGTTGACAATTGTTGTTTGGAGAAATTAAGCTTCAAATTTCAAAATTAAGTTTCAGATTCAAATGTAAGAAACTTTATTAATGCTTTTGGTTGCTTTGCAATCTGACCATGTGTCTATGGAACAAATTCAATATTCTGTTACATACAGGTTTGCACTATTAATAAGTCAATGCTTCTTCCCCAAATATGTTGCTATCAACCAGCCATTAACCCAATCAGATGATAATGTTATAAGTTTCAGCCACAAGTGTGAATTGAAAAGTACATGTTGGTTTGTGTCTGTGAAGTGCTTTATATCATTGCACTTCTGGAAGTGCAAATAGTGATATTTAAATGCATAAGCATTGTTGTTATTGTTATTATTGACTGCTTTGAATATGCTGTTCACATCTATATCCATATTTGATTCGAAGTGTAACACACTTTCTCGAGGTATGTAAAATTTGTCGTAAAATTATTTTGACGAGCAACCTTAAAGACATTTTTTTGCGAAAGCAATCATGTACTTATAATTTTAAATATCAGAAAAGTAGCTTGTAAACGTTCTGTGTTTAAGGTTTAATGTTTAAAACTTAAAACAGATTTGTGAGAATCGGAGAGGTAGGGATGGAGGGAAAAGATAATGATGGAGTGAATAATGAACTGAGAGGCAAGGGACTTTATTTGCGATGGAGCAATTCTTTGGAGCTGTCATAAACATGATTATTTAGTCTTAATTTCTTTCACTTTTTCAGGCTGCATTCCAGGAGAATGTTGGAAGACAAGGAACGTTCCCTCACGGCATTGACATTGTTACTACAGCAGATTACTTCGCTGTTAGTAGTAAAGTCAACACATATCTAAACATAAGGTGAGTCCATTGTCAATACTTGGATCCTCTGACTCCCTCACAACTTGTGTAAAAGTAAGTTGGCCTGACATTTCAATCCTAGCAGGATCTTCTTCAAAGGCTAAATGACAAGTAACAGTAACAGAAGGGACAAAAACATGCACAGAATACAGACAGGTTAATGAGCATGGTGAACACAAAGAGATAGATGTAAGGGGATTAGTAGACAAGGGATGGAGAGAAGAAAGAAAGAAACCAACAGGGGAAGAGGAGAGGTAGGAGATAAACAGTGGAGGGACAAAGAGAAGATTAAGGGACAAAGAGAGGATTAAGGGACAAAGAGAGGATTAAGGTAAGGGGGTAGGGAACTTGTTCATGTTGCATCCTTGTCATTGTTTGTCATTTATGAACATTCTCAAAGAAAAGAAAAGAAAAGAAGAACAGGGCAGGTTAATATTTTCATTAATAAAAACGACTCAAGTCATAATCATAACTGCTAGAACCTAGTTGCATTGTAATAAGGGTGGTAATCAGGCTGGTTAGTGTTATATTCATTGGTTTTATACAAAGGCAATGAAAATACTTTCTTCTGCTGCAAAAAGCTGCTTTAAGCAGTGCTAGAGCATAATCAGTTTTCTAAGCTATATTTATAATGAAGAGATGATCCCAAGTGTTATATTATATGCAAAATAGATTTTTCTGCGTCTAAAAGAGTTGTTAGTGTTAGAGAGGAAACTGTAGGACCATTCTTTTAGTATTAAGCAAACCGCAAGCTTAGGCATTGATTCAAAACAAGGATGCTAAATGGGCTGCAGCATAGAGCAGCTAAGCTGCATAGGACATGATCTTTGCTGCTGTTCAGTTCCACACAATAGACCCTGCTGATCTGCAGAGATAATCTATTGTTTAATATTGATTCAGCCTTGCTGCGGTAGTGCTGATTGACCACGTACCGCAACCTTAGGCATTGATTAAACACTAGGATGCTGAATGAGCTGCAGCATTTTGCAGCCAAGCTGCATAGGACATGATCTTTGCTACTGTTCAGTTTCACACTATAGACACTGCTGGTCTGCAGAGATAATCTATTGTTTAATATTGATTCAGCCTTGCTGCGGTAGTTCTGTTTTGACAAGGTGCGCAAGGATACAGGTTGCATTTTATTAGTTCTTTTTCTGAAGGAAAGTGATTGAGATGTGATGTCACCAGCCTCAACAATTGTTGATCTCTTTTGTCTTACAGTTTATACATTGCTCAGTTTGAGGAGTACACTCAAGCCATGATTGATCATCTAACCACAATCAAGATTGCTCATTGGGACTTGTAAGTTTTTGCTTTGTAATCTTCAGAATTCATTACATAGCAGTGTCTACATGAATTGTAACGTGTTTGATAATTCAACCCCCCCCCCATCCCCACCCCACTCCTGCACCAAATCCCTTTGGTACTCTCCTGCATTTTCCCTCTTCTAGCTTGGAAGTTGTGTGTAATGTAGGCATGAATCATTTAAAAATTTTGCTAAGTGCATATATTAGTTTAAATTTAGTTTAATTGTTTAAATTGAAAGGCACATATTATTGTAAACTAAATCCTACTTCAACTATGTTTATTATATGAAATAAAAAGTAATGCTATGGACATTATTTTGATCACAAGTTCTTTTTGAAGCTGAAAAAGAATTAGTTATAATGTGTCAACACATTTTAGAATACATGTCTGGCACACTGCACAGACTTGCCGGTTTCTAGTTGCTAGGATACTGTTTTTAAGAAATTTTGTGCTGTTGGAAAACCAAACTGTTCTGAAGGTTATCCAATGCACAGTCAGTTTCTGTAGAATGCCAACAGAAGTACTTAAACATCAGTGCTTGGATTTATAGAGCAAAGAATATCTGTATTTTGTTGTTGTTGTTAATACCTTACATACCACTGTATATTAGCTGTTAGAAGTCACTTGTATATAATTACCCTTTGTTTCATAAACAGTATCCAACCTGAACCATTGCTTACAGTAGATTAGTAATTTATTTTTGTTAATACCTTACATACTACTGTATATTAGCTGTTAAAGGTCACATGTATATAAATTATCCTCTGTTTCATAAACAGTGTCCAACCTAAACCAATGCTTACAGTAGATCAGTAATTTGTTGTTGTTAATACCTTACATACCACTGTATATTAGCTGTTAGAAGTCACTTGTATACAATTACCCTTTGTTACATAAACAGTATGCAACCTAAACCATTGCTTACTGTAGATCAGTAATTTTGTTGTTGTTAATACCTTACATTCCACTGTATAGTAGCTGTTAGAAGTCACTTTTATATAAATTATCCTCTGTTTAATAAACAGTATCCAACTTAAACCATTGCCTATGGTAGATCAGTGTTTCTTAACCTTGGGTGCATGCACACATTTGGAGCACTATATAATACTGGGAGGGGGGGGGGGGTTGAAGCTATAGGCATAAACAACAAATTTCTTGAAAGAGTATGTTCACCCACATCTGGAAGAAATGGTAAAAAATATTTGCTTTTGCTTAGGGTTGCAAATAGTGGAAAGGGTTAAGAAACACTGGTCTAGGTAATGATGATCATGTGACTAATTATGACATCATATCCTCTGATCTTTTCATTAATATTATTCCAACAGCGTCATCAGAGAACTAACCTCGCAGGCTCTACACAAGCTGACCGTCAAAGACCCAGAGTACATGAAATCACAAGGTAAACTCTCGGCTTATTCTAACAGCAGCAGTAGATAATATCACTGATTCCTGGATTGTCAGTGGATTGGTTAACTCTCCCATAATGGGTATCTAGTTGATGTGTTGTCTTGCTTCAATTTTGATAACTGTATCCCAAGCCTAACCAGATTAGCTCAAAGAATTAGTGTACTAATCCATACTTCCAAATGCTGGGAAGTAGTCTATGGTTACCTACAATGCTGAAGTAGTCTATGGTTACCTACAATGCTGAAGTAGCCTATGGTTACCTACAATGCTGAAGTAGCCTATGGTTACCTACAATGCTGCAGTAGCCTATGGTTACCTGCAATGCTAGGAAGTAGCCTATGGTTACCTACAATGCTAGGAAGTAGCCTATGGTTACCTACAATGCTGAAGTAGCCTATGGTAATCTACAATGCTGAAGTAGCCTATGGTAGTCTACAATGCTGAAGTAGCCTATGGTTACCTACAATGCTGAAGTAGCCTATGGTAATCTACAATGCTGAAGTAGCCTATGGTAATCTACAATGCTGAAGTAGCCTATGGTTACCTGCAATACTGAAGTAGCCTATGGTTACCTACAATGCTGAAGTAGCCTATGGTTACCTACAATGCTGAAGTAGCCTATGGTTACCTACAATGCTGAAGTAGCCTATGGTTACCTGCAATACTGAAGTAGCCTATGGTTACCTACAATGCTGAAGTAGCCTATGGTTACCTGCAATACTGAAGTAGCCTATGGTAATCTACAATGCTGAAGTAGCCTATGGTTACCTACAATGCTGAAGTAGCCTATGGTTACCTACAATGCTGAGGTAGCCTATGGTTACCTACAATGCTGAAGTAGCCTATGGTTACCTACAATGCTGAAGTAGCCTATGGTTACCTACAATGCTGAGGTAGCCTATGGTTACCTACAATGCTGAGGTAGCCTTTGGTTACCTACAATGCTGAAGTAGCCTATGGTTACCTACAATATATATACTACTGCCCTCTTAATTGTATTTTCCGTTCATAAATTTATTTATTTTTCTGATGTTTTTACTCTTCACAGTGGTCACTCGTTTGATTCCTCTGTGTACTGGAATTGATTTAAACACAAGACACGGTGCAACCCTGGCTGTCGCTGAAATTGTGCATGCACTATCGCTTCTTGCTCAGTCTGAAAACAGGTAAATCAAAAATAGACTGGTTTTACATGTGATCTTTAGACATTGATTCCTCTAGTGAATAGAAGGGTCTATCTATCTGTCTGTCTGTCTGTCCGTCCGTCCGTCCGTCCGTCCGTCCGTCCGTCCGTCCGTCCGTCCGTCCGTCCGTCCGTCCGTCCGTCCGTCCGTCCGTCCGTCCGTCCGTCCGTCCGTCCGTCTATCCATCTGTCTATCTATCTATCTGTCTGTCTGTCTATCTATCTGTCAGTCCGTCTCTCTGAAGAAGAAAAAAAACAACTGTCTCCATCTGTTTTAGAGAATTGTTAGGGTAAGGTAGCTTTGATAAGAAGTAACTTATCAGACATGTTGCTGAAGCCTCAGCAGTCCTTATTTGTGTTGGCTGTTTGACCTTTGAGATTATCATACTCATAATTTCCCCATAGTTGTGAAGAAGTAGCTAGGTTAGCCTGTGTTTACATTCAGTGGGGACCCTCATTAAGAAAGAAGTAAAGATAATTATACAAACCAAAATGAGACAACATGATAGTACAAACTACAACAGCAACAAAGACACTGTTTATTACCTGACAGTCTTCATAGAATTACAGAGTGAATAGTTGCCCGGAAACAATTGTGTGAGTCTGATGAAATTATGAGACACTTGTTTACATACTTAGGTGGTTTTTTGGAACATGAAAGTTGAAAGATGTCTATTTGAGGGACATCTCACAGACCAGCTGCCCCTTTGGTTGACCCTATAGTTGAACCTTTAGTTGACCTCAAGTTGACTCTAGATGTAATGTGTGACTGTTTGCCCAGAATGATTAATTCTCTTTGTTTTGTTTAATTT
>JAIPMN010141869.1:0-18412 GCA_020650975.1 Apostichopus californicus
TTTAAGTTCAGCATTTTCTTCTTAATTAAGTTTATTTCTTTTAATCTTGATTACTTTGTATCTTTTGTAACAGAAAAATAAGGTGGTAAACTGTATACAAACTAATCACGTTTCTATCCTCTTATGCTTCTTTTCATTGGCATCAGCAGGAATTTTCTATCTAAACTCCAATTCATCTTTTGCTTTCAAGAAAGTGCAATATTGTTTGAAAGCCGAGGACTAGAAACTTGCCAATTCATTTTATCAGCAACTTGTTAATAAATATTTTTGCATATTTGAGCAAAAAATTTACTGCCAAAGTTAGAAAGAGAACCTTGAAAAAGAAAGTTATTCATAATAAAAAATATAAAGGCCTACTATCATTTTTTTAAATTTAACATAGTACTCACCTTGATAATGGTGCATTTCATTTTTAAAGATAAATACCCAGAAATCTTTTCAACTCGATGCCTTTCACCTATGCAACATTACATATTGTTTCCATGTATTTGCTTTGTTATTATCTCATTAACTTTTTGTTTGATTGGATTATGTTGGGCTTGGTATACTGTCCGTCGTTATGATAAGTCTTTCATCAACGATCAGTTGAAATGTTATTCAACTATGAACCCTGTTATTGTTTTTAAGGTCACCTTGCTTGTAACGCTAAGATTTATGTACAACAAAATGAAACATTCTCTTTTTTATGTATTCATCAATGATGAGTTGAAATGTTGTTCAACTATTAACCCTGTTATTGTTTTTAAGGTCACCTTGCTTGTAACGCTAAGATTTATGTACAACAAAATGAAACATTCTCTTTTTATGTATTCATCAATGATGAGTTGAAATGTTGTTCAACTATTAACCCTGTTATTGTTTTTAAGGTCACCTTGCTTGTAACGCTAAGATTTATGTACAACAAAATGAAACATTCTCTTTTTTATGTATTCATCAATGACTGTCACAGTTGTTGCTGCAGTCATATTTTCAGCATTTTGTGTATTGTTAACGTTTTATTTAAACATGTGTACAAATTATTCTAAACTATCGTAAACCTCCCTGGTTTAGTGGTTAGTGTTTCGCCTATTACAAAAACTTCCCAGGTTCAATCTCAAGTGTCCAATTAGTTTCTAGAACTGGTTAATAAAATGGCTGTTGTATCTTTATATGACCTTTGGGATGCAAAATACCCATTCAAACCAAACAAACTATTCTGAAGATTAGATAAATTTTCACATCTTTCATCATTTGGTTTGTGCAAGATAAATTTGTTCAATCATTTATCCATTGTTTGATAGTCTAATATTATTATTATATAGTTTCATTTGTGACAGAGATGTTGATTTTTTTCATTCACATTTTATTCAACTCATGCAATTTTGCAAACTCTGAGATTAGCTTACATGTTTTCACCGTTTATTTGAATAGTTGTGCTACCATTTCATAATATATTTGTGTTTGATGTTTATATTTTCTTTATCTTGACCTTGTCCTTGTGATATTTTGTGGAAATAGATTTTTCTTGACAATGACAAACATTATGGTATGTGCATTTCTTTACTTGAGACATTACACCACAGGTATTTGCTTGCTTTTTCCACTTGATTTGCTTCTCTGTACAAATTAAGTCGGTGAAATATTTTACAACTTATATTGTATGTTCAATTTTTTTTTCTAACTACCATTGCTTTGGGGCATGATAAAGTGACAAAATAATTTGAAGCATATGCTGTCCTTTAAATATATTTAGAGTAAAACACATACAGTTTATTTTCTCTTTTGGGCCTTTATTCTTTTCAAAACCTGAGATCCTTAACAATATAGTTTAATAGATGCCTCTCAGTATTCAGTACTTTTTTTCATGAGGAATGGATATATAATTATGTACTATAGTAAAAACAACCCAAAAGATCTTTGAGAAAGATTCTTTTATACACATCAATGTAATTTTCTTTAATTGCAATGATAACAATGTTTATGTACCTAATTCAACGTTTGCACTTTTTTGCAAATCCTGAGCATTTTTTTAATAGATTGGCCCTTATTCAGTAATTTTTTTTCATGAAAAGATGGATATACAATTATGTACTGTAGTAAACACAAAATTACACGGATATTAGCAGTCTATTATCTCACCAAAAGGTCTTTGCGAAAGATTTTTTAAACACATCAATGCAAGTATTTTTAATTGCAATGATGAAATGTATCTGCACCCAATTCATTTGTTTGCACTTTGCAGATGTTCATATTTGAAAAAGCTTTGCAGTATATAAGTCTTATACTTAAAGAATGCTACTAAAAAGAAGTTTATACTTTTGCTAACATTTAGCATACCATTGTTTAACATACAGTGCTTTTTCTGTCCTGATCAGCTGCAATAAAAGAATAACATGAAATCTAAATTAAAAGCTCCCCATGTCATAAAAGACATACTGTACTGTCTTTTGTCATCAGTCAGTTACACAGCTAACATTTAATATGAAAGAAACCCAAATCTTGAGTTATCTTAATTCAAGAGTTTTGCATCCTTCCCTCTCATGTGAACAACTGCGATATCTTAACTCATAAATCCCTCTGATAACACAAAAATTATAACATAAAAACAAATGAATTTCATGTTTTGCAACGATGCCTCACTGTTAATTAAATTTCAATTAAAAGGAAAACTTTGGCATTTTTTATTCCACCTGTTATTGCCAGCTAAATGGCATTGAAAAGGATGCAGTTCTTCTGCTTCATGATTTACCTAAATGCAGCTCTTTAAATGTGCTGTACAGTAGAACTGATATTTAATTTTAACCAAATAATTGTTTATACAGTTCTTTGAAGAAGAAAAAAACTCGCACACACAAGCAGGGCTATACACCATTATAGAAAATTGAAAAATCACCTTTTAATCCATAGTTAATGCATCTTGTACTTCAAGGTACCCTGAGTAGGTGTCATCTGAAAATTCTGCCCTGATTCGCATGACACAGCAGGAAGGTAACACTCTCCTGTTGCCTTTTCTTAAGGGTTGACCTCTGCTTGCCCACAAATGTATCTGTCGATAAGCCATGAGTCTTTTCTGCCTGTTGAAATAAAAGGAAAACAATCATATTTAACATATTGAATAAGATCATTTTAGGATTCCATTGCTTTTATGTTGCATTGAGGTTGGCTGTTGGAAAAGTGCTCAACTGAGCTGTTGCAGCTTCAAAATTGAATGCATACTCTGCACCACATTCCGAAGATCTTCAAAGTGGAGATCCATGGGCTAAATGTGTCTTGAATGAGGAAAACTTAAACAAAACTCCCGTTGGCAAGTGTCTGGTCTTAAAATTTTAAAGCAGTATTTGATAGAGTTCAATGGTGTAAATGCTGCGTTGATTTACTGCGCATATTCGTAAAACTCTTCTAAAATCTGCAGAACTGAAAGCATGCAGGGTATATAGATTAAATAGCCTTTTCTATTTTCTAATTAACTAAAAAACTCATTAATCATGTCAATCATACAAAAATTGATAAGAAATGTATTAATTTAGGAAGAAAGTCAGTTTTTACTTCCTTTCACAAAATGAAAAGCAAGAAAGACAGCAACATCAAAGTAGTGTAGGGTTGCCTAATCTTAATTGTTAAAAATAAAAATAAATTAAAAAAAACTGACCTGTTGTTCATTTGAGCCTGGGCTGCAAGTGGCGGTTTCTTTTTGTATCGAAGAAATTGTTGGAAAGCAAGCTCCAAAACTAAAGTCTGCAAGCATACTGCAGCAAAGTTCGTGTCTTCAGTGACACAGGCTCCAAAATCCAGTTCATGTTGTTCAAATACCGAGTGGCAACAAGCATTCTCCCTTTCAGAAGGCATAGCTTCACATTCCCCACACAAACAATAATCTCCTTCACTATCAGTCTCAGTTTCACTTCCAACTGAGTCAGTGTCAGTGGCATTTGTTTCAGCAGCTAAATTTACCATTTCAGCTTCGGTATACTCGGGTTCAAACTGATAGCCCTCAAGTCCAAAATGTTCCATTTTCAACAGAAAAATACGATATGTCTTTAGGCCTACGTACTTAACTTTGATATTCCTGGGCCTGCGGATTACACACTGAAAGAAATAATGTAAGGCTGACAAACGACTCGCCTAAGTCGTAAACAACGTTTGCTTGTTGCAAGTGCTGAGTTTTTGTTCGATTCCGTAAAAAGAATGCTTCAAAGTGAAACTGAATATTCTTACGAAGTGAAAGAAACACGATCAGTACAAAGAAATATGTTTGATTTTACGAAATATGACCAATGAAAAGTGAATTCGAGGTTAGTAACTTCGTATCTTCGAGGTACTCTTCTAGTTGTTTATCGTTTTTTTTTTTTCGCGGAACTGATGACGATCTTATCGAGAGTAAGAGTATTTCTTTTCGACCGTATTTTATTCTTTTCAAGCAATGAAACAAATTATATCGATTGAAAAAGAACAAATACAACTATTACAATTTACAAGAAAGTAAATACGCATTTATAATGATAAATAAAAATCAATGGTCACAAAGATTCTTTTGCTGCTGTAAGTTGGCAACAGAAAATCGAAAGTGAATCGAAAACGTCACTTCCGGCTTGAAAAGCGGTGGTTTTAAAAAAATTGATCAAATATGGCGGCTCCCATAAGCCTTCAAACTTTGGATCATATCTGGAAAATGATTGTATTTCGTGGAAAATGGTGTTGATTTTTAGAATCTGCATATATTTCTGCCCTAGAATAACTTAAATCATTCTGGGTTTATGTCTCCTTAAAACGACCGTGAGGTGGTAATCAGCTTGGACAGCACTCACAGCAGCAAAGGAGACCTGGAAAACAGCTAGTAGTGTGAGAAGTTGGAATACTACTGCACGTTTGGGGCAGGGCTACGCATAGGGACAGACAAAATTGAAGTAGGTTAATTACTTAAATACCTCATCTTAATATCATGTTCATAATCTAGTTGTTGTTACTTGAACTTGAGACTTAATTAACTTGATTTGTTGTTGTTATCAAGGCGTGTAATTTAGTAAGTACTGAGTGTCACGTTGGCACATGTTCCTAAAAAGATGAAATTATTGTTTGTATCTCCTAGCGTGTATGTTTTACAACTGGTTCAGTCAAGCCATTAATGTACTTTGTGTGTTTTCAAAATGCATGTTAAAGCAGCAATTTGCGTTGATTCTCGAGATTTTCCAATACTAGGATACTATACCAATGACGTAAACTAAGCTAACTGTAAAGTTTCAACTCAAACTATTCCCGAAAAGTGCAAAAAATATGACATTTTCTGATTTTCGTATTTTGAATCTTTGACTTCGATAGACTCCTCCCACTTGTAGGAACCTTGTGAATATGTACAACGGACAAGGTACTTTGAATAGCAAGGTAAACAGTAAACAAAAGTCAGCTGAGGAGATGAACGTACTGCGCGAAGGGACAGTTACGCCATATCTCATTGCATACGATGCCCTAAACACCCAAGAAAATTCGTCGCTCCGCGAAAATAAAACAGCAAGGGTACATAAGAGAGAAAGTCATCGAACCAGAAGAACCCGATCGGTACGTAACATTCGCGAGAACGATATTGTATCACTCTACTCAGGCGCGTATCCAGGGGGGCGTTGAGGGGCGCGCCCCCCGGGTAAGAAAAAGAGGAGAGAAAAAAAAGAGAAGAAAAAAGGGAAAAAGAGGAGGAGGAGAGGAAGGAAGGGAAAAGAAAAAGAAGAAATAGAGAAAAAGGAGAAATGAGGGAGTAGAAAAAGAACGCCAAGACACCGGGAAGAGAAAGAGTAACAGTGACATCATTACAGCGCTGATCCCTATTATATACACAGGGTAGCCAGTGACGGATCAAGGATTTCGGAAGGGGCGTGTGCCTCACCCTACCCTTACACCATTTTGACGTTTCCATTTTTCCTCTCTCACTCATGATCTATATATATATACTATATATGGTCTATCATAACGCGCGTGTGTGTGTATATACGCCTTAAACAATTGTAGAATTGTGCTATGAAACCAACTGTGGCTGGTCTCGAACTCGACCGTGTCGTCGGGGAACATGACGCATTTCGGGAAGGGGGCGACCGCCTCCCCCCCCCCCTTCAGCATATTTTTTTTATGATATCGCTAGTAATTTCAAAATAGAAATTGCTTAGATGCAACTTACAAGGCCTGGGAAGTGTCATTTCCAGCGATCTGGGAGGCATTTTCGGCCAAAATTCTCTTGTACGCTTCGCGCCAACTTATGGTGGCGCTACGCTTAGATAATTTGCCTACAGGCTTCGCCCCTCCCTTGGCAAATTCCTCGCTAGGCGCCTGTTTGAATATGTAAAGCAAACAGCAGATATCACATCATATCAGTGAGCATGAATATGGCGTTCCAGGATGAACAGCCTCAAAACTGTCCGACTTGCCCGAAAAAAATAACCAAAAATTTTCGCGCGCTCCGCGCGCGCGCGCTCAATATGTTAATGTCAATATCATATAAGCAAGCATCGGTTATTACATCGCATGCCATCGTGTACCGTACGGTCCGTGAAAGTTGCGCAGTAAACCGCGGGATGCTAATGTAAACAACGAAAAAGCATGGAGGTCTAATTATGTCAAAACTCTCTTTTACATTAGTAATGGCGAATTAGGGGCTGCAGCCACCCCCCCCCCCTCCTACGCCTATGTGTGTAGTGTTCGGTTTCGGAAATATCTGCTATTTTTTCATTTCCTTCAACCAAGTTTTATAAAAGCCGTTATAAGAGGTTTTAATATTTGTACACCAATAAATTAACTGTGTCTGAATTTTCGAAAATTTCTGACCAAAATTCTTCATCACACTTCCCTCTACTCGTGCAATTTTGACTGGTCTGTTAGGGGTTCAAGGAGGTTTTTCTATATTGGTTGTCCATAGATGAAATTTTGTGCAACATTATGGGTATGTTTTGAAGTAAGTTTATTTACGAGAAATGTGAATTTTCAAATTCTGAACGAATAATGGGCTTAAAACCTTGAAAAGTGGGGCTGACGGGTATTGTGGGCCGTTACGTAGTATTACCTACAAAAGCAATGATCCACAGGAGATGCGATGAGGTCGAACATGATGTGTGACTGGTGACAATCTTCAAAAAGGTTATGAATGGAAAACAACTATTGGGAAATACTTGGTTCTCAGGCAAAAATTGTACATCTGGTTGGTCATTTTCAAGCCCGAGAAGTGCCATTTCCGGTGATCTGGGTGGTATCAAAACCAGAAATTTTCTTGTACGCTGCGCGCCAACGTATGGTGGCGCTCCGCTTAGATAGTAATTCGCGCCCCCCGGGTTAGAAAATCCTGGATACGCCACTGCTACTCGGTGTTACATAGGCTAGTTACTGTAGTACAATCGGACCCATTAGTGTGTGACTTACACTGGTTAGGCCTGAATAACGTTATGTACACGCTGTGCATTGTGCACTAAAAGCAATGTAGCTATGAGTGTAGCGCAATGGGGGCCGTTAGTTTCCGGACCCGTTAGTTTCCTCTCTTGAAAAGCCTAAGTTTCCTCCTCTAACAACATGGGAGAAAATAACGTTTTTCAGGAGAGGGAAGTAACGTTTCTCATAAGGGAATGCAATAAGGCATATTGGCTAGGCCATGTGGAGATTTAAGTAGTGCTTTGCAGCAAGGGATTACCATGCCAATGAATGAGTCTATGTTTAGCGCCAGGTCATACATAATCATCTCTTCACTGATTGGTTGAATTTGAATAGGCGGTTTTGTAGAGCTGCATGTGATAAATACTAAATGATTCGATGTGTCAGGGAGACACTTATCTCAGAATCATATAAAGCCTTAATTACTTGCTAATTAACGTTCGCTGTGGGGAAAAAGTATGAGTAAGTCTTAGTTTTGTCTTTTGTGATTGTTTTATGATAAAAACTTGATAGACACGGAAAAATTGAGGAAAAACGGCGACTCAACGCAAAATGCTGCTTTAATATATATTGTTATGTGAATTAATAATTGATACTAAAGAACACAACACCAATTTAAGCTTCTGTCTTCATGATGTCCCTTATTCCGCTGGGGGTGCTTGATAAATTCATAAAGCTTCAGAAAACATAAAAAAAACTACGCCCATAATTAAATGTGGTATCAGAATGTGCTCTTTGTGCAGAAAATTGACATAATTGTTTTAAACAGTAAATTTTGTCTAACGGTATATTAATAAAGCATTGGCCCAATATAGAATTTCAATAAATATTCATGCATGCCTTGTATACTTCAACTGTATGTTAAAGTCATCTTGAAAAGATTTTCCTCAACTTGAGACGCTTGAATTTGTGGCTAATACGAACCCTGAGTTGGAGTCAGTGGCGTAGCCAGCATTCTATTGTAAGGGGCAAGAATTTTCTAAAGGGGGGCAACCCCGTGATGGTTGATGGTAGGAATTACCAAGAAATATATGTATTAATGGGCACCTCGTCTGCACAAATACACATTCAATGGTTAGGCCTAGGTCTATGTGAAATATGAAATTGAATATAATTGTCGCTTATTCTGTAGGACGATATTGATTAACAGTATCCGTATGTGGGTATGATGAAAGCCCAAAATAAATAATATCTCGGTCTGATTCCCAAGTTCTGACCATATGTGAAGTATGAACATGAGCCCTGAGGTATCAATACTTGTGATAAGAACTCGACAAAATGTAAAAAAGAAGTATTTTGAATACATCACTGGATTTCATTAGGGGGGGGGGCAAGACTGTAGCACAAAGCAAATTTGGGGGGCATTGCCACTGGTTGGAGTACCTTTAGGAATTAACGTCACTCTTATCCACATGCACTCCTTTATACCTAGCTTACAACGACTGGTTACATTTTTGCAATACGCGCCTCTTGACCTCTTTATCTCTTTGCCCTCTTCCTTCCAAATATAACATTCAGAAAGATACGAAGGTTAAATTCGCTATCGAAAAAAGGGACGACATACATTTAGTCTTCAAACTATCTACCGTAGGAATATTTTTTGCCAAACAAAAGCTGATGCAATATGTTCATAGAAAGCTAATATGATATACGAACTGATAATAGTGATCATAAATGGACCAACGAAACGATAAAATCAAAAGAATACTTAACAATAGAAAACTATAAATTAACGTATAATACCAGAATTTCCAGGATGTGTCTTAAAAGGAACTAGTGATCAGACAGCTAGGAGAATCATTGGTAATACCAGACATCTGTGCAAACCTCCCTTTTAGGTTTCCCGAAAGGGAAAACTATGGAGTCATTCTTACGGACCTTGCAAAACTGATTGTGACGGAGACCGCGGACTGCAAAGTTGGCGGATCCCACATATAGAAACGCTTGCCATCTGAGTGCCTTTGGACGTCTGCCCTCCGGTCGCTCTGGTACTGGCAGCTGTCTCAGCGGAATCTCCTCCTACCGTCTTCTCTTCGAAACTGAGCTTTCAGATCTGCTGCACTGGATAGCGTCTGCTTGCAGATCCTGCAGCGGTATTCCACAGACTTCTCCAATTCACCGTCTCTCCACTCTGCCTCTTCCTTTCGCTCCATACCGTAGTAATGTTGTATCTGGAAGAACCAAGAAAAAAGTGTTATTTGTAATATTGTAGTATTATCGGATCTTTTCTTATACAATCCTGGAGCCAGGAAGGTATTCCAAGTAGACGACTTGACCGTCTTAATTTTCGTTGTCCTCTTGTATCATTGAATCTCTGTCTCACAAATCTTTTATCACGACTCCTTTTCTGTATATTTCTCTTCTTTGAGGTGCCTTTGTACTTGGGCGTCCTTGGGTGTACTCTTTCCTTTTCTTTGCTGTCTTCAATCTTTTCTATAACAACTTTCTTGGTAAAATTGGGGTTGCGAATTTTCAGCGTATGGTCCTCGTCGGTCTGGACTGCGACATTCACCAGAGTCTTCAAATCTTGTTTGTAAATCATTTTGCCCATCTTGAGTGGGACCTCAGATGGATATGCTTGAGACGATTGTGGTGAACCACACTTGCCTTGCTTCTTTCACTTTTCATTATTCGGTACGTTACATCGCTCAACTGGTCTGTCATGATGGATTTTCCTATCCACTTCGTCTTTAAACTTTGGGCTAGTCCCTTGCGTCTCTGCGTTGTATGAGCATTACAAGTCTCCTTTCTTGTAACCCCCGTCTGTAACATTCCGGTTGTAATTTTTGTTTTGCTGTTCGGCTGCGATTTGTAACTTTTCTCTAGTTTTCTCGTGAATTGTCCTCAGCCAGTCTTCAAGGTCTTGGGCACAGGTGTGGTGTGTCCTTTCATCATTGAGTTCATAATGTCGATAATGTGGTCAACGGGTAAAGGAATCTCGCATCCCAGCATTATTTCCGCCGGAGAATGTCCAGTGCTCATTTCTGGCAATATCCACTCACTTTTTGAAAATGACAGGTGGAAATTATAGTTGACCAGTGCATTAGTTCTTCTATGTTGTTGATTTAAATATAGTGTGTGTGTGTGTTGGTTTTTATATAATGATATTTCCAAAGACCTGTTCTTCCACAGTTGAATGCCAACAAAACGGACACAATAAAATCTTGTAACGAAGCTCTCCCACTAATGCTATTGACTATAGGGCAGGTGAACTGTCAACATTGTTCAAATATTGAACACCTATGATGCAGGGATATATGGACACTATGTATGTTATCTTCCTTTGTCATAAGGAGTAGATGTACCCTAGTGTTTACGGTAGTGGCCAATGATGGTAGGTCAACAAAAGTCCAACACTGAATCCTTACATTTTTGTTAGCGGAAAGTTTGGATAAACACTATATGCCTTTTTGGAATGGATACAAATTTCAGTCTACCTCTCCAAGCAGAACTTGTTATGGATTTTGGCCATAGTTGACGAGGGGTTGGAAACAAATTTGGAGGTTGCATTAGGTATACGAGGGATCAAGTGGGTGATGCTCCAAAATGACCACAGAGACAGTTTGATTTGCTGTTTATTGTAGGTATATTTTGGATTTGAATTTCCAATCAGAATATGCATCTTGCTTTGTTACGCCAGTGGCCCATACCGCTGTATTGAAGTATCATATAGCCTGAGTTATGCATATTTACACACAAAACTGAAGTCTAGCATTTGAAATGTGCACTGTTGTGTTCGATCGAATTAGACACTAACAATGATTAGAATTGCATAAAATCTGTAGCTGTACGAAATTTTCTGCCATAAGACTAGTAACAATACAATCAACTGAACTCTACATGTACTGTATTATTGGTTCGAATGACGATGCTCATTTTAACAAAAGGTTTATGGCTATTGCCTGTGAATAAATTTGCTTTAGAAATAGGCTACAATAATCTGTTCGTTGACTTTGCCGCAAGCACTCATGCAAAGCTATCATATTGTGAGATGTAGACCTATCGGGTTGTAAACATGCAGGGAAAATCCTTTTCTTACAATATTGTTGAATATTTATTATGCTGTGATGTTGAAATCACGTTTGTTTACGCCAATTCTGTTATGTGACGTCATTGCTTAAAAGATAAATTAGAATTGCGACACCATTCAGGGTTGTGACTCTTACAATCGCAAGTACTCGACCCCAATAATTTGGAGTCCTATAAATTTAGATCCAACACTGACACATAAAACTCCAGAATTAGGTTGGTTTAGTGTCGACGAATGGCTTTAGTTGTTAAGTTTCTTACTTCGAAAGATACTATGCTATAGTAAGAAAATGTGTGGTGTTTATGTTTGACTTAAAAGTTAATAAGAGCATCTTCAAGTACCGGTAATTCGAGTTTTACCTGTTCTTAATCATTAGAAATACCGGTACCAAAACTTCTTAGTACCACCCAACACTACTGCTGTTCTTTGTGTTAGCCATATTAAAAACTACAATTAGTGTCAATGTAATTTGACACATTGTTACTAGTCTGTACGATTCTTCTATGATCTCTGTAATATGATATCGAAGGAGGACATAATATGCAAAGATATTGGAAGCGGCTTGGTAAGATTTCTTGCAATTTAGTAAAGCATCATTTTTAATGGGATACTTTAATGATAATTATTGCAAAGTGGATCAACTCTTAAATCATTGTCAATGATGAAGTTGATGGAACATTTTAAATACCAAATTAAAATGATATCTAGAAATTTGTCAGGAAAATTGTTCACAGTTACTACATGAAAACCATTTGAAATACCATGCAATAAATTATTGATCTGAAGAAAACTTAAGCGAATAACTACTGGTACAAAGTAACTGTCACAATTGTGGAGATATCACATTCTGAAATTGTTTTCAGCTTTACGCCCCTCCGACCCCCCCCCCCCCAATAAAGACATCAGTCCTGAGAGATTGATTGGTGTAAACACAGTGAGTTGCCTCCCCCTAATTATGTTTGATTCCTTTCAGCAAAGGAACCTATGTATTCACCCCAGCATGGGTGTGTGTGTGAGGGGTGGGGGGGGGCGGGGAGTGGATGTCTGTGTGTCTATGTGATGATGTATCTTGTATACATATAACTTGACAAGGGAATGATGGATCATTGTTATGCTTGGTGGATGGATGGCTCATGGTGCTCATCTCATGAATATTAATGAGGTTATGGGGTAAAATGTCAACATCTTCAAATTGCAATAATTCTGCAACATTCTTGCATTTCTTTCAAACTTTGTATTTGGTTGCTGGTTTCTGGTAGATACATTTTGATGTGTGTTAAAGTTTGACATATTAATGAGGGGTGAGGCTTCACATTATATCGTAAACGATATTTGGTATGATATACACAATCACTCATCAAGATAATGATGGATCATTGTCATAATTGGTGGGTAGATAGCTCATAGTGAGTAGATGAACCCTATTGTCAAAGGTCAAAAGATGAAATTGCAATAACTTTGCAACTGGAATTCGATTTGGTTTCCAACTAATGTATTGTTGTTATATATGTTGATGACGGGTGGTAAATTTACATTTGATATATTTATGAAGGGCGGGGCTTAACATTATTATATTAACTACAGTTTGTATGGTACATGATAACTGTATGATGGATATTCATCATGCTTAATAGGTTAATAAACCCTATTAATTTTCCTGTTCATATCAAAATATTAAAGATCAAAATCTTTCAATAAGCAAGAAACCA
This sequence comes from Apostichopus californicus, assembly GCA_020650975.1. Lineage (NCBI taxonomy): Eukaryota > Metazoa > Echinodermata > Holothuroidea > Aspidochirotida > Stichopodidae > Apostichopus > Apostichopus californicus. The sequence goes on from JAIPMN010141869.1 coordinate 13,120, forward strand.
CACACCAAACAGTATTGTGGTTTACATCCCTCATTGATTTTCTTTAATGTTTCTTTGCAGAAATATTTGAACGAAAAGTCAACAGTTACAATTGTTTTGAAAGCTCTATGAAGTATGTATGTTAAAAGTATGTTAAATGTATGGTATGATACAGTATAAACTTGGGTTGCTATATCCCAAAAAATGTAAAACTTTGTCGACATCATGGAAATGTTCCTCGTTGAAAATAATACCGTGACTCGTATCAGTGACATGACGAGTCAGAAAAATTGATCAGCTAAATCTGAGTCAATATTTGAGTGGCTTGTTTAAAACGTTGATGATGTTAGTTTTTTTCACCAGTTATTGACAGCATGACCGCACCGCTTCACCACGTACTTTCCGACAAGGTTATGTTCTGTTTTCTACCAAGCTTTCTATATAAAAGCTGAGGAAGATAATTTTGGAAGAACAACAGATCTTGTAGCTGGTCTGACTAATCTGGTGGCTTCATTTTGTGTATTTAACATGTCACACCAAAAAAGGATCAAAGGAATTTCTATCCTACATAGAAACTGTTTTCCTGAAGATACCTTCAGTGAAGCCCACAAGAGCTGTGAGCAAACTAGTAACTAACATGAAGAGTCTTTAAAACAGTTTGGCAAAATCTTACATATTGTGACAAACCATGATTTTCTCAACCAGGAAACTGTAACGAACCAGTAAAATTCTTAAAATGGTTGGCATACAGTATAGCAGCAGAACCACTATGCACATTTGCATTCTGGTTTTAGTGGATGTTGGTCCTCTTATATCTTGTGACTGATAAATGTTTTAAAAGTGTATAAAAACTCACCGGGAGTACTTGCATGAACTTTAATTTATTATTTTGCATGTTGGATTTAACAATAGTTAATAATAATTTTCAGACAGTAGACAAAGTTTTTGGATATTTCCATCTCATTTACTTTCACATTTCAACTGGTTTAAAAAAAATATTGTAATTTCCCTGCTATTTCAAAATACTGAATGACACTTGTATCAGCATATTGTATATGCTATTCAAAATACTAACTTACCTTGATAAGCAGGGCAGATATATGTTTTCATGGGAGAACACCACAAAAGGTGCAATTATAATGACAGAGAACCTATAGAAATTAACATATTTGCTGTAGTTGATGTTCAAAACAAATTTTGCTGTAATTTTATTATTAGATCCTCTGCCATTGCAGTTTATGTATTCAATGCTGGAATGTGTGTGCCACAATAACACCGTTTGGTGTCAGTGTTTCAGTATCTAGACATACATTTTACATTCTTTCCTGTTTCAGGTTTACCACAGGCAGTCCAAAAAACATCATTGCCATATATCATTAAAAAAGGAGAACAATTTGCCACTGCATTAGAAATATGTGGATCACGGTTTGAAGTATCCGATAACCTAATTTGTGAAAGGAGTGTCATTATAATTGTTTTACTTGAGTGACTTTAAAACCAAAATAAATGAAGTGTTAAGCAAATCCATTTGACATACTTCCCTGTTTTATGTTTACTTCAATATATTTAATCCTCTATGTAGGTCAGGTGTCTTTGGTAATCTCTGTGATGTGACAAATTCAGTTGATTGAGTCCTGGATCATTATTATTTCCAAATAACTGTAATTTTGGTAATATCAGATATCAAGTGCAGCATAGGCTATGTATTGTTGTTCTCTCTTGGTGGCGGGGTTGTAAGCCCGGGACTTGGAATTTTCATACATGATTTACAGTGTAAAAAAAGCTCTCTTAAAGAGACCTTCCTCTCGTCCTGTAAAACATTTCATATACATATAACTGGAATTTTGATTGGTGGATATTCTGTACATGGCAACAACATAGCAGGCCATTTAGTAGTATTCTGGCAATTCAAGGATGACAGTACAGGGCTTGTAAGAAACTATAAAGTGTACATCTATTTCCATAGACTTAAGATACCTGAAATGTGTCCTTTATTCCCTTCTAATATAGTTCAATATTTTGTCATTATCAGTCTCCATTTCCGAGCTTACAAGTTTCAGAAGATGAATTGAATGAGGTCATGATTTTTTTTAAATCACGGACACGGAAAACTCAAATCATAGAGCTTAAGTGGGATTTATAGTTTACATCTTGTAGTTGCAGTTACCACTCACCTGTCGCTGATCCAGCTTACACAAAAAGTTAACACTAGTACAGCATACACCCGTGACTCGCATTGGAATCCAAAAGTATAGGGGCAATTTAAAAAGATTGTTGCACTGTTTTGCCGCCTAAAATGATGGAAACAACAACAGGAAGTATTGATAAACGAAGCGTTAGTCCAACGGAGGAGTGGAATCCAAATGGGCAGAGGTCCACTGAAGCCTGAAGATTCCCAGCTGGGTCCAGGCCAACCCACTGAAATGCTTAGGTTTACGTTCTTTTTGTGCTAAATGGGGCTAAACTTGTACTTTGGCAAGTGTAAAGGAAATTGGGTTTGTCTGCAGTTTACATAGATATTCTAATCTCCTCTTCTCCCTGTACTTCCCCCTTTTCTTTCGTCTTACTCTCTTTCCCTCCCTCTACACAACGTATTGAAACAATTATTCGGCAAGCAGGTCGTTTGCTCGGGACAAATCACCCAACTTTGCCTACTAAATATCACCAACTAATGAGGGGGAAAACAGATAGAATCATGATCGATGATAGCCACCCACTCCATCAATTTTTCGACAGAGCGGTTATTCCTAGAAGTAGAAGGATGCGGCGACCACTGTCTTATATCTATCGACATTCTTCCTCATTCATTCCACAATGCATCAAAATTTATATTGAAAACTTTCAACGTTAGATCTCGTCTGGCTGTTTCTTCTGTTCCGACTGTACTCCCTTGCCATTGTACTGAGCTTTGTATATTGTGTTACTGCATGTTTAAAAATGTCTTATGTTTTGATATTCTTAAAATTGTTTGATACTGTATGTTTTAGGTTTTCATATTTTAATGTTTGTATCTCATATCCTGTTTTAAAATGTCTTATGTTTTCATATTCTTACAATTGTTTGATACTGTACGTTTTAGGTTTTCATATATTAATGTTTGTATCTCATATCTTGTTTGATACGAGCATGCAATTACCCTCGTGGTTTAATAAAGTTGATATCATATAATCTAATCTCTTCAGTGGCATACCTAGAATAATTAGCACCCGGTGCAGATATTCACTTTGGCACCCTGTGCAGGAGTTTTTTCCTGGGACAGGGACTAGGGGGAGGGGGTGACCCCCTTTGAGAAGTTGTTGTTATGTAAGGTGGCTTAGATGCAAAATGGTGCTCATTGGCAAAGTGTTGAAATGATCATATATTTAGGAATTCTCATTCTGTAGTGAATATTTCCTAATTTGTTTCTATTGTTTGTTCAAATTATTCACTTAAACAATGATTTACACAAATACGGAAAATGTCCACTTTTCCTCTATAGCTGGTCGCCACCAGCAACCCCATCTGTAATTATTTAATATATGATCATATTTATGAATTTTTTTTGGGAGTGGGCTGTGGCATGGCAACCCCCTAACTGGTACCCAGGCAGACCCCCCCCCCCCAAAAAAAAAAAACCCGCTTAATACGCCATTGTTTCTCTTTTCTTCTCTTTATTCTCTCTTCCTTTTCTCTTCACTTTGCCGTCTGGTACAAATTTTTGCGACTGCATGGATGAATGGGGGTGTCACCCCTCCTTCTTACTACGGCCATGCTATAGAGGCTTGTGTGGCTAAATGCTGCTGCATTCCATGTCACCCCTACCGCTTATTGAGAAAAAATAAATGAAAAAACTAGAGTAAACGAGTGTTCGTTTCGGAAGTTACCTTGTACCCAGTGCGCATGCCGCCGTCGTTCCGGCGGCGTGTTCGTGCCGTCCCCGCGCCGCCTCGAAACGCCGCTGTTTCGCCGGCACTGTTTGCATACTGAAATTCCGGGGAAAGACGGCTGACGGCGATTCGCCGTCGTTTCGCCTCTGGCAAAATTCAATATAACTGTACTCTGTGGAGTGCACGATAACAGCTGTGGGAAGGGGGGGGGGCTATGCAAATGCCAAAATGTGTGGAATCATCGAACACATATGATCCGATTTTTTTCGGAGAGGCTTGCAAATACATTTTTGTTTTGTGTGCAAGTGTTGCACTGAGCCCTGATTTCGAGCTTAGGGTAACCCTTCACAATTGAGACCAGCCTCGCGCGTACGACGTATATCCTTCTGTTCAACATTTCTCGAGATCTTGGAAAGGTGTTTTGTCACGTACGGTCGATCCGAGTCGAACAGTTTTTGCCGTCGAACAGTTTTTGCCGTCTTTCGAAGTCCCGTGAATCAGTTAAATGTGAGTATGTTTGTTTATAGCCTGTTTGTTCATATTATTACTTAACGCGGCACAATTCATGTGCAACTCGATATTGTAGGGGCCTAGCCTAGTAATAGTAGCCTATGTGAAGTTGTGTAGGCCTAGCCTAGGCCGAATGATATTAATATGAGACTCCAGACTAGCCTAACGTTAGATGTGTGCCAATGTGTGTGACTAGTATAGCCTAGGCTAGGCAGCGTCCGAAATTCATTCCATTGGGGAACTTTGTGTTGGCATTGATTGTTGAAGAGAAGTAAATTCGGATCAAGTCCCGTTCACTAAACACAGGAATTTCCGATCTAGCCTAGATATTCCATTCAAAACGAGTGTTGGAATTGTATCACTATCAGTATCACACTCATTCACACTCACAGATAACGGAATTCTGGAACAGAATTGGATAGTTTAGTACCAGTTCGTACGAAATTACACAAACTGTTTAGGGGTTTTTTGACGTTTCGTACGCGATCGCGAGGTTCATACGAAATAGTGTCAAGTGATCTGAAACTTGCACAAAAATTATTAGGGCAAACGTGAAACACCTGATAAAAATTGGTGTTATGTCTATTTAATGATGTTTATAATGAAACTCAATGAGTTGGAATATATTTTATTGTCAGGCCTAGGCTAGGTACTTTTCAGGTTCAGACCGTACGTTTTAGGTTGTAATATATAATTCAGTGATTTCAGTTCATCCCTGCTTCGAGTATACCGCTGCGTATTTGTGGAACCAGTTACCAGACTACATTCAAACTTGTACTAAACTTTACCACTTTCATATGTTCACTTAAAACCTACTTATCGCTTGCTGTTTTGTAAATTAACTTTTCCACCTTTCGTAAAGCGCCTTGAGCAGTAGCTTTTGCTTGCTGATAAGGCGCTTTATCCCAGTTATTATTAGTAGGGCTCTCGGCAGTAAA
>JAIPMN010141871.1:560-13462 GCA_020650975.1 Apostichopus californicus
CCCCCCCCCCCCCCCCCCCCCCCCCCCCCCCCCCCCCCCCCCCCCCCCCCCCCCCCCCCCCCCCCCCCCCCCCCCCCCCCCCCCCCCCCCCCCCCCCCCCCCCGGGAAAGAGGAAGATATCATTTTCTACTAAGGAGGGTATACACATGATTTAGGGAAACAGAAGACTATGTCAGTGGTCTTAACCTACGAAGAAATATTTTCAAAACTACCATAACAACCATAACAACTGTTATCTGTAAGGGCGCACTCAACACCAAATCCCTTTCACAACACTATGACATGTAAACTATTAATTGTACGGTATTGAATCTTCAAAAACTGTAATTTCCTTCTTGTTGTGTTTTTTTTAATATTATTTTAATTTTATTTCAGAATGTCCCGCCGGTGTTTACGGAGCAGATTGTGAGGGCGTATGTCATTGCGCACAATCTAACTCGCTTCCCTGTGATTACGTCACAGGGGAATGCTATTCCGGAGTCTGTGCTGACAGTTGGACAGGATGGAACTGCCAAGAACCACTAAACGATCATAATATTTCATAAAATAATGGAACTCATTTCTTGTAAATAGAAACATTGAAAAGTACCTCAGTCTGTGGATATACTGAGATTCAACTAATTCATTCATGATTGATCAGAGAACAAGGCTTTTATTTGTATTACACTCAATCTTTACCTATATGTTAAATTACTAACGTAGGTTTCTTGTACGGCAGGCCATTAACCAGAGTTGGACGGTGAGGGGTGAGGGTGGGGATTTCTGATGTACCGTCCTAGAGGAGGAGTCTATAAGGGGAGAGGTCCCCCTCACCTTTTGTTTTGGTTAGGGGTTTATATGCAAATGATGCTAAGCATTCTCGTCACAAAGTTTAACTATACATTTGTGTGTGTTTTTCACAAGCATTCATATTTTAATACAATGTTGATTAACTTTGGGAACAAAATTACACACGATTATATTTGTTTAAGGGGTGTGTGTGTGTGTGGGGGGGGGGGGTGGGTTGGACTAGTGGCAATCCCTGAATCATGCAACGTGACGTATGGTACGGTCCCGTTGTAAAGTATCGTGTTTATATATCTTTGATACTTTGAAACATAATGTACTTCCGAAATTACTTCATTAATTTTACCATGGAAATCTAGCATCCTTGACTCAACATCCATATAATAAGTGACCTGAAATATACAGGGACTCTAACTGCGTAGCCTATATGGAACACAGCCCACCACGGTCCCCTCTTTATTTTATCCAGTCAGTCACGCTAAACTACACAAACCGGTTTTGCTGAGTGCTGCTACAATGTCTTACTTTTCCTTTTCAAGTTTTTGTCAGTTAAAAGTGATGACAATAATTTAATATAATATTATAAAATAATAATAATAAAATAATAATAATAATATTTCTTTACTATGGTTTAATTAATTGACTACGCTAAAAGTGTAACTTTATGATTAATTTCAATATGCAATTAATGCATTTATCTGTTGAGTTTTGTCTGGATAAATAAAAATAAAAAGTTGTTGCAACTTACCACTGTGTGATCTCTGATTTTTCGATTCGATGTAGATGTCATGATGGTTTAGAAGTCTATACTAATTAGGAAGCTTTTTGCTAGCAGTTTGATGCCCCTTCCCCCCCCCCCCATCCCAAAAAACACTAACCCTGCACTCCTAGCGTGAATCTTTGTGGTGCCGAGTGGTACATAAAGACGGCTCTGTAGCGGTGTGAGCTTTACCGCCCCAAACATATTCCAACATCTCAGAAACATTTGAAGTAGTTATTGCAGCACAATCTTGCGTGTACACAGACCAAAGTTATAACCTAAATATGTATCCGAACGGCACAATTTTTAACGTATATGTGGGCGGGAGGGACCCCTGACCACCTTACACGGGAATCGACTTCAACGACCCCTGTCGATTTTAAAATCCTGGATTCGCTCCCGTGTTGCAGGAGAAGCAAACCCAACCGTCATATTATTTGACAGAGATGTTTGTGATAATCACCCCACTCACTCCCAGAGAAACCAAAGAAAATCTTGTTCCAGTGGAATCTACCTCGCAAAGCTTTCCTATTGATTGCGACGGTCATGGACACAGGCAATTCCAACTAATTTAAATACGAATTAAATTATGGAAGAGGTTGGGGAAAGACCATCTAAACGAACTATAAAGAAAACATATTTGTTGAAAATTACCTTCATTTTAGGCCTACGCTTTCACTCTTATGCTCTCCATATGCATGCTTTGTTTATCCAATGCGGATCCTGCTGGTTTAATAAGAGGGGGTAACTGTCTGGAGAACAGAGGTAAGTATGACAAAAAGGATTCCGAAAGAATTTCTTTCCTAAATTCTAAGTACTCTAGAATTTGACAAAAGTTGACCCGTGTAAAAAAGTCAGTGGCGCTCTTTTACAATACGCAAATTGAAGTTTATCTGTCGTCATCGCATGACAGCGTGTTAACATCTAACTATACGAGAGGTATTAATTCTGGTCACGTTAAAAAGTCTTTCTTTTTCCTCGTGAACGCAGATCTGTCGCAATGAGGTGTGTACTTGACAAAATAAAACTCCTTTTTTGACGATATTCCATGTACATTTTGCACTGCTTGGGCAAAAATATGTTACAACAATAATTTATACTGCTTATTACGATCACACATGAATGCTACGATGCTCCTAAACAAGTGCTTAAATAGTTTAGAAAAAGACGCAAGCGTCTGCAATGAAATTGTCAGTGTGAACAATCCTACCGTACACATATTACACATTTTTTAGCCTAAGCATAGATTTACACATGTGTAAACGTATCAAGGACCCTGTGTATTATTATGTAACCCGCCTCTACTAATAAGTTAATATGACTAGATAAGTAAGCAGGTAAGGATTCTGAAATACGAAATTTGTATGAATATCAACCCTTCATTCTGTATAACAGTATAGGCAATCAATTTACTTGAGTTAGAAATCAAATTTGTCTGTCACTAGAACATTAGCCTTTGCAGTATGTGTTGGTGGACCTTACAACTTATCAGCTGAATCGTTCAACTAATTTTCACTTAGCCTAGGCCTACCCATTTGAAAACACTTAAAAACATGGTCCTTCATTTTTTTGGAAGGGTAGGTTTGGTAACGGACATTTATTGATATGCCCATTGCTGAAAGTTCTGAAGTCAAGTTAACTGAGGCCTAACATTAGGCTAAATGCTGATATTTGTTTTCATTTCTACCAGTCAGCACCAATGATTCAGTGTTTACTTGATACACATAGGGTATTGAGAACAATAGCTTATTGGGGAATGGATATAATTTCCTTAACCCTAAATGGATTTGCCCATCTTTGTAAGGTATCTTCACATGGAGGAGGTGAAATGGATTTGTCCTTATTAGTTAGGCTGCAATTTGTATTAGTTTGAGTCATTAGGCAACACATTGTCAGTTTCTTTCACTGTGCTCAGCCATAGGCAGGTTGATCTTGTAAGTAACTTTAAAGATGGACATATTTGCCATTAAATGCACATGAGATCCCATCAATTCAAAGCCTTTGGTAGTCAATGTGTATATTGCTGTTAGATATTCACAGTGTAGAATGTTCTATTCACTAATTTCTTTGCTCCCTTGCAATTTACTTTTCAGTCAAACATTTTTCTCTTCATGGTTTGCTCATGCACTTAAAACTAAATGCTGAAATCCTCCGATTATTCCCCTGATTGAAGTGTTCCAAGCCAATACTTCAACCTAACATGGTTTTGTTTCTTCTTTCACAGTAACTTGCGACTGCCAAAGAGGCTAGCAGCCTCTGTGCTCAATTGTGGCAGAAACAAGATTTGGTTGGATCCAAATGAAATCAATGAAATTGCAAACGCAAATTCTCGTAAGTAATGTTCGACATATCACCTCCACCTCCCACCCCTCCAACTCCATTACAATGTAGTGAGAAAAGTGCAGTACATTACTGTTTAACCTAAATATGTGTTGTACTCATCAAAAGTCTTATAAATGTTTTGTTTTTGAAATTCATTTTTGGTCATGTCTCTCCCAAATCATACTGACCTTTAGACTTGCATTTCAATGTCCCTGTCAGTGTTGAAAAGACACAATTCTTTCGATAGTCATGCAAGTAAGACATATCTGTGTGAACTATACAACGTTTCCTACACTACCCTGAATGTTCCTTTAAACATGAATGTTCCCCTCTTTCATGGAATTTATAGGTCAAAACATCCGCAAGCTCATCAAGGATGGTCTGATCATCAAGAAACCAGTGGCTGTACACTCTAGAGCCAGGGTTCGCAAGAACACCATTGCCAGGAGGAAGGGGCGACACAGTGGCTATGGTAAGGCAGCCAATGCTGATAGTCATTTAGCCTTTACTTCAGATGTTATTTACAAAGTAGTAACCACTGCATAGAATGAGTGCATGTTACTTGGTGTATTGATGGGGATCTGATTGGAGGTTGTGTTTTGTTACTTTACACAGCATTGTGCTAAACCCTTCCTTACTCCTGCCCATTTATCTTGTAATTATTTCAAGGTTTTTCCTTAATTGGTTATAAGTTTTGATGTATGGTGAGAGTTAATACTGGGTTTCTAATATGAAAAAGAAAAATTCATAGACTGTCCTTTTCAGAAATGCATCATCCTCTCATTTAAAAAAAGAGCAATAGTAATAATAATAGTGAAATGAAGCGCCTTTATCTAGAAGACAGTTGTTTGCACAAGGTGCTGCACAAACTTCAGAATCAGAAGAATTTCTTTCCTCCAAAAGAGTTGCTGTTTCTCAGTTCTTTTAAGTCAGGAATACTAAACAAAAAGGATTTTCTGGTTACTAAAGTTGATTGCTAAACAAAATAGCTGTAAACTCTCTCAATCTAATTGTGAAAACCACACCCTCAGAGCAATTTGTATTGTGAAGATATGAATTTTAAACATTTAGTGATATTTTGTAAATGCATCCGGCAACTGTGGAATGGATGATGTCATCAGGTCACTTGAGCTGAAAATGTCTTTGCTTTACTCTATAATTTGTCAATCATTTATTCACAATACAAAAAGAATATTTCTACAAAACAAGTTACATTTTGATAAAATTCTAAGTACAGAGAACTTTGACAACTATGCAAACATTCCAAAGGTTTCAGGTTGTAAGGATAAATCAACAAGAATATTTTAATACCCTAAGTAAAGCTTCCAAAGAGCATTTGTCCGGATGACATCACAGACCCGCCCCCCCCCCCCCGGCGCTATGATCCAGATTCCTGTAGTAGTAGAAGGTTTATCCAGTCAAAATAGGTTACATTCAATCAACCATATCTCGAGTTAGGGTCATGACATTGAGATGGAGCTTTTCAACTAGCAGTGTGGAATAATTTCCTCTTCAATATAGGTTTCACATTTTTTGTCACCAGAATATCCCTTTTAAGTTTCTGCATCACTATCATTCATATTGCACGTAGCACTAGGCTCTTGTCCGGTCATTAGATGTAGCAGTTTCGACAAAACCCCAAATTAAACCACAACATCTTGGCTATCTATCTATTGTTTGTTAGGTAAGAGGAAGGGTACAGCCAATGCACGTATGCCCCAGAAAATCATCTGGATCCGACGCATGAGAGTTCTGCGACGTCTGCTCAAGAAGTACAGGGAGGCCAAGAAGATCGACCGTCATCTGTAAGTAATCGACTCTTCATTTTGTTATAACAGATTGTTTCTAAGTAGGAAGGAGAATACAATATTGGTTTTATCAGCTTTGTGAGATGCACTTAGTTTTAAAACTGTCGTTTGTGGCCAATGCTCACTCACAGGAAAACACTTGGATCTCTTTAAGTCATGTTTAATCTATCCGCTACAACCCAATAGCCCCCTCCCCCACCCCCTGCAGTCCTCCCAACATCCTGAGTAAAATAAAAAGAGACAATGAAAACAAAAGTGTGCATCATAGAATTGTCTTAGAGGGTTGACAGAATTTGTTTCTGCTTTGAGTCAAGCCTAAGCATAGTGCCAAGTATTCTAGTTTTAACCTGTTATTATTTCTGTGTGTAGAAGTTGAGACTGTTGTAACAGCTGGAGGATACAAAGGAACACTATAGTCTTTCCAAGCTGTTGCAAAATCCCTGGGCTTGCATCATTTGAAGTTGGAATCACGGTTTTCTCAACCTGAGGAAGCAACACTGAAAGGCTAGACAGTATCATTCTAATGACAGTCTGTGTTTATATAGTGTTTGCATCATTTAACCACTTGAATTAAAAAATTGCAATATATCTTGTTACAGTCCTTTCTTGATCTCTGCTCCAGAACTGCTTCGTAATTGAACCTTTGGAGACAACACCGTGAATCCTGCTTCGATTCTACCAGTGTTAACATTTACCTAATATCCTTTGATTTTTCATTCATTTAAGATACCACGAGCTCTACAAGAAGTCCAAGGGTAATGTCTTCAAGAACAAGCGTGTCCTGATGGAGTACATCCACAAGAAGAAGGCCGAGAAGTCACGTAGCAAGATGTTTGCGTAAGTCTCACAACCCGCCATTCTATTTTCAATTCTATTTTCGCATATATCTCATAAGTTTGTTAGATAATGATAAGCGCTGTGATCTACATCTGTATGCATGACAGCCAGGAAAAGTTCATAAATGTTTGGTCTGTTGTGTCTTAGTTGATCACCTGTATGTTGTCATTGGAATTCATGGCAAAAAAAGGGGATAGAGGAAAAATGTGTAGATGAATCTATTTAGACCTATGAAAAAGTCATGTATTCAAATGACAAGTTTAACACTTTGATTGTAGACTGTTGATGGGTTGGTCACTGAACAGTTTGAAATGTTGATGTCATGTCATCAGTGATATATATGTACTCAGAAATCTGTCCAGGCGATGCTTGTAATAATTGACAGCAAACAAGTAGAGGTTGTACTCTAATGTTTCCACCCCTCCATCCATCCCTACCCCCAGTAAAAAAAGCATCACAACTGGGTATGTGACATCATTCTGCCATGGAGCCTGAAGAAAATTGAAATGATAATTCGTTTCATTTTTTACACCCATATCAAGCTCTGTTTTGAGCTCTGCCATCAGGTTTTTACAAACACCTTCATTTTTGCCGGTTCCTTCCACAGAGAGCAAGCCGAGGCTATGCGAAACAAATCAAAGGAAGCACGCAGAAGGCGCGAAGAACGTCAACTTCTCAAGAAGCAGGAGCTCCTCAAGATCAAGGAAGATGAAGTTAATGCTCAGAAATAGGAATATAATTTCAATAAAGTTTCCTTGTAAAATTTGAAAATGAAATGTTCTGGTTTTTGTTTGGTATCTTTGGTGACATATCCGGTAGTCCTTTCTGCTATCACTGCAGGGGTGTAGGAGCTTGGAAGGAGTGGGGGGTAATGGGTGGGGGATGAGATGGAGGGAGTTTTGACCTTTTAATAAGGTGCTGAACATCAGAAGGGAGATACATCTTAATGAATCTTCAGGAGTGATTCCTCTTGCTGACATTTTGTGCTTGACAAACCAAAATATATTAGAAAACAGAGAAAATGATGCAGTTCTGGGGCTCTGCCCGTGGATTCTTCCCCCCCCCCCCCACCCCATCACCACCACTAGAGCTATACTCATTTGAGACCCCCTACACCCCTAGCTAATAACAGTGTACCTCTCCTACCCCTTCTCCACATCAGAAGTACACCTCTGCACTGGTCATTTGCTATCTCACAAATAGATTGAAGCTGGGTGGGCAGTGGGGGTACACATTGTACCAGATCAGTCTTAGACAAGATTTGTTCAATCAATCTTCAACAAGCAATTTACTGCCACTGTAAAATTAGTCTGCTGTCTAGGGATAGGTCTCACTCTGGAGGAGGGAGGTGGTGGGTGGGGAGGGGAGGGAATATTCTTGGTACATGCAAGCCTGCGAATCCATCTTCGAAATCATTGACTGATTCTCAAAATTAAAGTTTTCTTTGGGAAAAGCTTTCAGTAGGAACGTTGAACTGACTTTAATCTGACCACCATGGTAACTTATTCCTCAATGTTTGTCTAATTGAATGCTCAATTCCCAAGAATTACGTGGAGAGACCAAACCTCCAGGACAGTACTTGCATAACGTTGAGAATGCTTATTGGGTCAATAAATGTTGACTTCTACTGGTTTTTAATAAAGTTTATTATTTTGTGTCGGCCAAGGTGACCATACAAAAGGACACCAAGTCTGATCTAGCTATAAGCAATCCTCCATTGCTATTTCTGGTCTTTCTCGAAAGCATCTTTTTTTTACCAGCAACCCCAAAAATAAGGTGATCGCATCAAGTAGGAAAAGTGGAGTTTAAACTTTAAAAATTCAACCATGTTACAAAAACTTCTGATGGATCTTGATACAAATTTCATAGACAAATGTAAAGAAATATTACCCATTGCTAGTATGCCTGGTTAAGTGATATCTAAAATTTCTTCACATTTAAACAATAAATTTAGTGTTCTGTCAATTAAATAGCCTTAGAATTAACATCATGGACAACACCTCTACCCTCTGTAATTACCCACATATTCTTCCCATCCCCTCCCCAATACCCATATCCCCTCCTCAAACCCCTATCCCCACCTCAAACCCCTATCCCCGCCCCAGTAGACCCTCGAACAACTTCTGTAGTCACACAAGTTGGCACACTTTGGTCACTCAACTCTCCAAACACGAATCGATGGCTTCACATTTGACCCGGAAGTAGTATCTGAACAAAATGTCAAACGTGTTGATTTTCTCCGCGCGAAGACTGAGATATCTGTAATGTTAGCATGCACTGTGCAATCAGTATCGGTACCTGGTCGAGTGGCGACATTGGCTATTCTACATAAGCATTGTGGCTGTGTAGGCTACAACTTTTGATAGACTTGCACTAACATAAACACTAACGAAGTAAAAAGAACCGTTATTTATTGCAAGCCGAATAATACAACCAGCCCGATGCTTATATCCACGAAGTGACATTGATCCAGGAATCAAGAATGGTAAGTAGAGCTAACGATACCATGGCAATAGGCCTAACCAAAGTTTTGCCTTGGCCTAACAATACATTAACACTAGTACTAGTAAAAGTTATAACATATTCAGTAACAACTATGAAGTATGAAATTGAAAAGTAATAGTTTGGAACTTTGCGTTCGTGTAACATTAGGCTGAGTTTGTTCAAGATAGGATAATCGTCGTTTAATAACATAAACAGTCCAGCCTAATAATATATAGCCTAGTTAGCTAGACTTAGGCTCAGTTCAAGCATAGGTAACTAGCTTAATACTATTCATACTAGTTTTCATACTAGTTTAAACTATGGCCTAGTTCTAGCCATCTACAAAATATACTGCAAACGTTCAGATGTATGTATACTCATGTGAGGTCGGACTTCTGTTTAGCACTAACACTTTTTCGAGACCCATACTACAGGCCAGGTAAAATTGTGAAGGTTTCACACTAGTTTAAACTATAGCCTAGTATTAGTTCTAGCTTTCTGCAAAATATACTGCAAACGTAAAGATGTATGTACTCATCTGAGTTCGGCTTTCTGTTTAGCTTTAGGACTACCACTTTTTCTAACCCATACTAGTATAGGGCCAGTTTTGATTTTGAAAAATCTTAAACTTAAAAATTGTAAAAAACACCATTACTACAGAAAAGCGAAAGTGCAATGGCTTTAGTGCGTCCCTGTCTCAGTAATTTAGCTGTTTTTATGTCGTTGCTGGCCAAACCCACCTTTAATGATGTGTATATACAGAAGAATACAATATGCAAAGTTTAATTGAATGCTTAAAGGTATTTTTTGGCCCCAAATATGCTAGATATTCAAATATGGTTACCTTTGGTCAAAATTCTTAAACTGTTTGTATTACAACCTTCGAGGAAATTTTCCTCACTTGGACATTCAGTCATCTTGTCTGTTCCTAAAGAATGTCTGAGATCAATTTGGAGAGTAAAGACCTCCAGGAAAGTACTTTCTGAAAACTTCTGGCAATTGTAGCGTGATATACTTTGGGGCCTATTATACTGACTACCTTTAATCCCATGAACTCATTTTATTGCTAACAGCAGGACATTAGAAGTTTCTTTACGCAGACGAAAGGTAGCAACGTGAAGAGGAAATGGCCAGAGGAGGAAGAAGAAGATGATGACTTTCAAACCACCAAGAAAAAACCAGCCAAGAAAAAATCAAAGAAAGGGGGAGTGATATTTGATTCAGGTGTGTAGTAATTAGTCTGAAGACTACAAAGAGCCACTACTAATGACTTGCAAATGCAAATTTATAGATTTTTGTTGAAAATGTTTAAAATTATTTTTTCACATACTTGGTGAATATTCATGGTTGAGTATGTACATATAAGCTGATCAATCACGGTTTGATATTAATTAATTATTATCTTACATATTTGGTGTACCACAAGATTTATAATAAGGACAGTTCCATTTAATTCTATAGATACACCGGATCCAACATTGGATTGTTACAATTTTCCCAGACTTGACCGGATGTTTTCGTTTCGTTTCTTTGGTTTATCACGTCACGTACAAGCACAACCGATTCAACATAACATAAATTGTAATTACAGAAATTATATATGATGTGAAAGGAAGTGCACAGAAACCAGGCAGGGGCTTGAAGATGTGCACTCCCGTATACAATACACCAAAACATCGAAAATATGAACAACTACGAAGACTAGCAGAAAAGATACAGCTAGGTTTAAACCACAAAGTAGAATATGGAAAACACCCCAACCACCCATTTAACCCCTCCCCTTCCCCACCCATGATAAATGTTGCATGCTGTCCGGCCATATCGTTTGTTGACCGGGTTGTAAACCGTATATCTTTTCACTTCGGGGGGGGGGGGGGTTATCAAGTAGAAGTGGATATCTGGTACATCTCAAATTTATTCCTCTTGATAGATCATCAAATGATCCACTGTTGATATACATGAATCAAGCCACGGAAGTTTCATAGTTACTCTCAGTAGGTGTTTCGATATCACAACGTCTTTTGACATACTGTAGGTTTCAACCCTGTTTAGTCTGAATTATGCCGCATTAGTCAAGTAATTGGTTTGTAGTCGACAAATTTTAGTCAACTTTCGTGTTTAGTAGATACGTTCTGCTATCTTTACAAATAGACATCTATAATTCAACTACAGTCATTGCAATTTCAATACTAACTAACTCAACTAGCTCCTGGAACTTGTAACACAGTGGGTAGTCTGTGATGTCATCATGGCAGGTGTTTGTCAACAGCTTTACTTTCCTAGTAATATTATCTTCTTGTTGATTTATCCAAGAAACATGATACATTAAGAATGTTTGCTCATAGGCGTCAATGTTGTCTGTATTTTATAGAACTTTCAGTTTATTGTAATAATAATATTTTTAATCTTTAAATAAATGAGTTAATAATTAGTATGAGGGAAAACAAAAGAGATGTTCAGCTGAATTGTAGTGATGACATTATTCACTGCTAGGTTCATTTTACAAAATACTGCTAACTTTGAAAAATCCATATCTTTGCCATTTATAAAACTGCTATGAGGCTGTAGCTTTGACCTTAAGATGCACAAAGTTGACACATAATGTCCAGCATTTTTATGAAGCAATAAACTTCAGCGGTTTTAATATACATGTCTGTAATTTTACTTCATATTATATATTTCAGATTCTGATTCTGATGTTGAAATTGTCTCTGTGTCTAAAGGTAAGAACAATCTATATTTCAAATATAAGTTTACTTTCCTCAAATTCCCCCAAAAATTAGCTCAATCTGACAAAAATAAATGATATACTCCTAAAACTACCAAGTTTGTTCTGTATGATGCATTGATGCTCTGGAATGTTTTTAGTGGAAAAACATTTTGGAAATTTTAAAAATTTCCCAAATTTTCATAAAAATTTGGTTTTGTTGATATTTCTTGCAGCATGTTACATCTGCTGTGTTTATTTTGTTTGTTTTGTATCAAGTTCAAGCAAAATTTTCCTTGGATCATGCACACAGAAAGTGTTCTAAATTGTCAATAACTAATCTTCCTCAGTTGCCAAACATTTTTCACTTTTAGAAAGAATAACCAAAGTTTTTTAGACACACCTGTTGGCAGTTGCCACATCATTAAACGTAGTTTTGAAAAATTATCTATAAACTCATGGAGGGGAGGGGTGGGGGAACTATTTTGTTCTAGAAAGTAGGTTCTAAAAAAGAGGTCCCTTACCCCCCCCCCCCCCTTTCCTCCTATGCAGATATTTAGAAATAACCTTCATATGAAGAAAATTTGAAACATAGTTGAAAAAAGAAAATTCACCTGAAATTGCTTATGTCATCATAAGTTTTTTATTCACAGAAAGGTACTATGTGTGTGTGGAAGGTTTTCATGTACGCTTATTTTGATTCAAGTTAGATTATAAATTTCATATTCTGTTTAGCATAGTGTAGCTCTGATCATAAAGTTATCTTCATGTACCAACTACTAAAAAGACATTCATTGTGAAAGAACTTTAATGAAAATAACTTAAAAACTTACCTTAAACTTGTGAGATGGTAACAGCTTTGCAATCTTTTCATAATTCGTGATGTTAACTAGGATAAAATTTATCTGAACTTATTTTGACTCTTGGCTGAAACTGGTCGAGAAATGATTAAGTAGTGTCATCACCATGGTAACCCTGTTTTTTTGCCCCTCTCTCATGAAAGCAAAAAGTAGCTCAAAGACCAATGGCTCCGTCAGTAAGAAAACATCACCTTACATGTCAAAGACGCCCGCAAAGAAGAAAGAAATCGACGCTGCTTCGTTCTTTGGAGCCTCGCCAGTTCAAAGGTCAAACAAGAAGGTCAACAATGGGTCAAACAAGCCGGTGAGTGGAAGGAAGCACAGTTTAAAGTCATGGA
>JAIPMN010141875.1:0-13950 GCA_020650975.1 Apostichopus californicus
CGGATTTGTTCGTCACAAAAATGTCATCATATAAGTCAAGTAAGTTTACGTGTAAGACAATTCATTAGCCTTGTATATCATCGTCAAATGTTGTGTCGTGTTCTGTGTTCTTGTTAAGACGAATACAAGCTGAGCTATGTCAACCCTGACTAGACAAATAATAAAGCTAGCTAGTAATTTGTAGTATCTTTCACACCTGCAGAAAACGTATACTATGTTTCTTTGGTAAATAACCTGTATATGTAGAACATCTCGACAATCTTGTTTCTTCATTTTGTTTTAAATATTTTGCTTGGTTTATCGTATTCTTTCTGAAGGTTTGACGAGGGATACCATTAGCCGTAATGGCCTCCTTACTTGTCCTGGTCTTGTTATTTCGAACAATGGTTGTAAATTCGTTTTGTTTTGCCTGCCTGATCCCGGTGGATGTATGTGCATGCCCGGATGGACAGGAACTAAATGTGATCAAGGTAACTTATTTTTGCCATTGTATCTTTGTAAGAAACGTAAACGTTGATCAGATCAAGTATAGCAACCTTAATGTATAAAGCTACATTTTGTGTTTGGGCATAAATTTGTGTCATTCTAGACAGGTATTGCTTTAATAAAAAAAATAAGCGGTTACGCATAATAGGGAGCTGGTACAGAGATTCGGTTACCAGGAATCAATTGTTTATATAGTTATCAGTAGACAATGGTATGGTTTTAAACTGTTCGTCTGTTACTACTGTACTGTGAGGTAATACATATAACAGCTGCTAGAGTAAGAAATGTCAAGACGTTAAAACCAAGAAAAGGCAGAGAAAATACCAAGTGACTGCTGATAATAGGCTACCTATTATTAACTTTGAAAGCGAGCGTCTTGTGATGAAAAAGCAATGGATGAACGCAAACTGTACCAAAATAAATATATAAATAAATATTCTGAGATGTGTAAAACTGTTAGGCATATATAAGAAGGCTAGGTAGCAATTAATAAGGTACGGCTTAAAATCATGACCAGTTTCTACTGATAACTCGGAAAATCGGTATTATCTAAAGTAGTATCAAAGTAAATTGTCAGGTATTAGACAAATCCTTTAATCCTTTGGGGATTATGTCTTTATTCATAGTAGTTTGTGTGATGTTGTTGGACCTACGTTATAAAGTACTACTCTAGTATGGTATCAACTGATTAGAGCAAATTCAACAGATAAATTGATTTTACGGATTATGCTTTGGTAAGACATCTTAGGGGAACAATCCTCGTGTGAATGGTATCGGATAAGTACAGCTGGCCCGTAGTCTGGAGTAAGATGGGCACCAACAATGTAAGGATGGATACGATACCTATACCATGAAAGTTTTCGTACACATGATTGAGCTGATGGGGGTGGGCTCAGTCAACATGGGCAGAGGGCGCTGTCATATATGTTCGTTATTGCTACAGGCATGGGGAGAGAAAACAAGAGAGACCCTGCACGATTAATACAAGTGTTAAATACTTTTATCTTCTACATCTACTTTCGATGAACGTGGCATGATTTTCGTAGATTTCCTATACCTGTGTACTTTTCTTTCCATTTTATTTTTGACAGCTTGTCCACCTTTAAAGTATGGATTGGACTGTCAATTTGACTGCTCGTGTGGAGTTGATATTAAATGTGACGTAGTAACAGGAGATTGCCCATAGCGGCATTATTGTGTTATGTACGCAATGTTTCATATCGAAACTACCGACTCATAAGGCAAGATACCAGTTTATTTCCAGAAAGCCAACGCAATGTATAGAAAAGTAAAAAGGTGGTAGGCAAAGCTATGGCTAGACATTGAAAGAAACATTTTCAATCCATTACATCATTTTTACTTCTTATTATTAACTAGAATTAGATTGCTTATGAAGTAAGTAAATGTTGGATTATGACTCATAGGTCTTAGCTCATCTCCAGTTCCTTGCTTCCACCACCGTCACTTCCTTACCTACTTCCAACCCTCCCCCCTCCCCCTCCCCCACTCCCGCCCCTCTCGTTCCCTTCCTACCGTCTTTTAGGGCCTACTATCCGTAATAAGTTTGGTGTGCGTACGGCAGCTACTACCAACACAATAAGTATACATTATGCTCAAGATGAAAGTAAATCAATCTATACCTGTCTGTTCGGTCCGTGTGTCCACGCGTCTTTCTGTCGGTCTGTTTTCCTATTAATCCATTGATATAAATATGTTACAATGGGATCTGTCTTGTTCTGGTGAAACGTTAATGTAGTGAGGTGATGTCATTACTGCAATCTCTTATTATACTTAATAATTAGAATACAAAGACAATTAATATATTTGCATCTTCATAGTTTCCAATATTCATTTGAAAGTGTCATGAATTTATTCGATTCAAATTTGATATTACAACTCCCCTATGGTTACGGATCCTATTTATTGTTTACACTTAAGTTTGACTTAAACGTTAGTTGAGAATGTGAAGATAATGGTAATGGTAATGGGGCAGTAATTAAACAAGAGTTTAAAGCTTTTTATTTCACACTCTGTCAGAAGATTATAAATAGATATCAATTTGCAACTGAATTTCTCGTTTTATTTGTTTATGAAATGTTAGTATTAGGCTTGCTAAATATTGAAACAGTGATCACAGTAGAATGACGTTTCCATAATGAACTCAACCATCGTGAAATGACAAAATATAACATCTTAATACTCATTTTTATGCTATCGAAACATCTTTGCGATAAATAGCATATACAAGGCTTCGTAGAATGCTTTCTTTACCAAAGTATAACGTTAGAAGAACCCATTTTCCATTAAATGAACTCACGCAAAACACAGATAATACTGGCAAAACAAAAGCGGACTAAATATTGTGTTAGACAAGTTTCAGTTTAGGTTACTTGCTTTAGCAAAGGAACCTATATAGTCAGGTTGGCGTGTGTGACACTTGCTTGGGTGACACTGTAACTCAACAAGGGAAAGTTGGACTAAACTCAAACTTGGTATATATAGATCTGCCATAGTGAGAAGGTGGCCTGTGAAGGTCACCAAATGTCAGTTATAGGCCAAAATCCAAAATATTAAAAACAGCAATAACTCGCATTGACAGGGTCCGACATTGTTGATATTTTGGGAGTAGTTGTGAATGGGGTAAAGGATTGTTTCCAAACATAACGGTCATGTGCTCCAAGGTCAACAAAGGTTAATTAGGGGTCAAAAACTAGTATTTTTGCAATAACTTGAGAACAAAATTTCCGTCAAGGTTGGAATTTACGCTATAGTAATCCAGTGGTCGACCCGCATCTAGGTGTCCTTTGACCTCAGGTTGACCACCGGTGATCTGTATCAGTTTCTTTGGTTATTTGAATTGGCGACCTTCGTGTGCGAAGTTACCAGAGGTCAAGGTTTATTTTTAATAAGTCATGTGATCCAAGGTCAACAAAGGTCAATTAGTGGTAAAAAACCAGTACTTTTGCAATAACTTGAGAATCAAATGTCCATCAAGGTTGGGAGTTACGCTATTGTAATCCAACACATACACCGATTTAATTCGACATATCATCGACTTATGGTAGATGTCGATTTGAATTGACATATATCGATTTATTTTACATATCATCAATTTAAATTGGTATATGCCGATTTATATCGAAGATATGTCTTATTAAACTGGCATAAGTCATTTAAATCGATATCAACCAGTTTAACTCGATGATATGTCAATTTAAATCGGTAGAAGCCAATTTAAGCTGCTATAAAATGGTATAAGTCGAAGTGAATTGGTATATATATGTCGATTTAAATCGGTATATGTCGATTCCCTATGAACTGAGACTGATTGCCCGCCATACAGCCAGTCCCCATCGGGCGAGCGAATGAGCTCAGAGAGCAGGATTTCGTTAGCCCAGCCCCCAAAATTTGGTCAGTCGTATGAATTTCGCGAAACGGCTTGCGACCTACCCCTCCTGTGTAAATGTTTGAATAATGCTAAAGAAGGCGTCGCAAGCCACAATGATGCGGTAAGTTAAATCTCACAACATTTATTTGTCGTAATAAAACAGTAAAAAGTTATATTTTTGTCGTAGTTTCTGATAAATCTCCAATGGCACCTTTTTTCATGGCTCCCAAAAGTGCCGTGAACTTGACTTCGATACATGAGAAAAATGCACATTTTAGTACAATTGGCTAGATTAGATTATGTTCTTTTCATTGATACCAAATTCGCGATTGGAAATGCTCTAGCCTTGTCAACAATCAACTTATTAACTTACTGCAAAACACAGCGTTGTGTTATACAAATTGTTAGGACTTTGTATTGGCTGTGCGTATACATGTTATTAATGTATACATTTTTAATAATATGTTTATATATTCTACAAATAATATGGATGATAAAGGTGAATAGTACAAATAAGTGAAAAACAAAGAGTACAGTTAACTTAAGGCGCCAGATAGAAAGAAATAACTTATCTATTAAGACTGGGTCTGAAGTCGATGAACTTAATGGTGTAGTAGAGCTGGGCCTTTGCGATGATTCGAGATAACGAGTGCTTCATCAAATGGCGCGGCGCGGAACTACTAAATGATTACAAGTTCATCCAAGGACAGTTGTACTTGTTATGACGGGATCCACTTCAATTCACTTGATGGAAATCAGATATGGTATGGAAAAAGGAAAGTCCATTTCGGAGTAGAGGCGATTAAATTATTAGATGAAATGAAAGTCACTAAAGACTTGAAGATTCTTCAGTCAAAACTTGAAAAGATACACAGAACGTACACTCTTAACTTGTTCTGGGTTAAAAAACTCATTTGCGCTCAATAAACTCTGTCCTATATTTTATGCATTTACTTGGTAATTTTTCTCATGAAATATGCGTTTTATTACTCATATATGGTGAGTATATTCAATACATTTGAGTACACTTACTCACATCTTTCGGTTACGCATTTGTCCCAAAATTTACACATTTTTGGTTTTTTTAATCATAAGTTTGCAAAAATGAGTTCTAAAGAGGAGTAAAAACACCCAAATGAAGAGAAAAGATATGTGTGATTTAATCTGTTTAACTGAGTATATTTTTGGCTTCAAACAAGGAGAACAAGTACAAGAAGAATGAAAGTAATCTACAATTAAAAGCTGTTAATCAAATCAATGATAACCAACACAATATACTTTGTGACAAGAACCAGTTGTTCAACAAACACTGTGTTCCATAAATGAAAGGGAATAAAGGAAATATATGATACGTTATACAAGGGGGCCGGCAATGGCATACTGTAGCAAGAACTGCATGTTTCAGATTACTAGAACAAAATGACCACCAGAGATATGGGAGATACAACATATTAAAGAACAAAACAAGTTGAAGTTTACATCACATGCTTCCTTTTGAGTATTGTTATGAAAGTGTGATATGAAAAATCATTTACTGTACTTTAAAAGATCAACATATTTTTGTGTGCATTCACTCCAGCATTCTAGAAGTGAAAATATAACAGGTCAATATTCCCAGGTGGTTAGGTCATTTATTGAAGCCTGATTGTGGAAAGCAATACTCATAATTGTCTCTGTGTACATTTCTAACTGGAAATGTATTTTACTCTCTTGTTTAAATGACTGAAATTGTAAAATTTAAAAATATGTACAAACAGCTTACAGTATGTAAGAACCTTGCAAGGATAGACACATAGTACCTGAGAATATCCCTTGGGGAATAACCTCAGCTCACAACTCTGAAGTCATCTTGATGATAATGTAATGATGTGATTGCAGGCTACATATCACCAATGGTCAACAGGACCAGGTGGTGGTACTTAGTCCAGAATTCTGAACACATGGCCTATTTAAAGGTCAATATAATTTTAACAAATAAAACATGTAAAGTTTCTTTACTTTCTTACTTCAAGCTTTACAACAGGGTTTTAATGAATGGACCTTTATGCAGTTTAAAATATTCAGGTTAAAATATGAAAGCTTTTTCAAACCCATTATTTCAACACTACTATACAGGAGATGGATGGAAATTAAAACAAAAGTTTAACAACTTTTTTTTTCAACGGAACAAAAAAAAGAAGAAGAATGAATGGAAAACAAATAACAATACTGACCGAAATTAAGAATTTATAAAAACTATGGTTCTCCACAATAGCTGACTTTTCATGCAGTTGCTAGCTTGGTTATGAGAGATGAAACACAACGGGTTGGCTTAATGTTCCTCATTTTAAGGAGGCAGCACTCGATAAAGTAAAATATGTCCTTTGTCTGTTTGGGATATTCCATACCAAATACCCCAGTATACTTCAAAGACAGTTGTAAGTCCTTCCAGAAAAGTGCTCGCGGTCACAACTGTCTCTCTTTCGCAGTTTATAATGAAGCTTCCATCTGCCTGAAACACATCTGCAATCATAAGCATACATGGTGACAGGTTTCCCTAAAAGTGAAAAGTAAAGAGAAATGAAACTAAAATCATCTGAAAGATTTGCAGCCACCACTTCATGGTTATCTCATGAACAGTTAATGAGTATATATTTTATGCTGCAGAGTACCTGTTTATATATGTTGTGCAAACAAACATCTTTCATGAATTTCACAACATTCGGTGCAAATGCTTATAAAATGTAGCAACTGCAAGTGAGTATACATGTATACAGGAAAAAATGGTTAACTGGGCAATTGCACAAACACTCCAAGTGCTACTTTCTTAAACAGTGTCCCTTTAAAGATCGATGACTTTTATGTAGGGTAAAACGAGAACAAAGGACAAGCATCTTAAAGATCTGTTGTACAGGCCCCAAATGCCAATGTATCACTTAAATAGTTTCTTGGGATAACATAATCAGCCTGCCACGGTTGTAAAATTACCTCTTTGTACCAATTAGTATGCAACCACCTGACATATTTTTCCTTGTATGAGGGCCTTTGTGTGTGAACAATGTATGGTAAACTACACTGTAGACATAAGGACACAGACCACACAGTCTTTACGCATAGAGCTGTGAGCCTAATGGTTGTCATGCCTGAGGTCATTTTACAATTCTGGCAAATCCATACTGTCATCATGAAAGTTTCTTTAAGCTACACATATTATTTAAGGTGTCACTCATAATGACAACTGTTTTGGTAAAAAGTGCTAGGCAAATTTTATGAGACAAATATCACCTAGCTGGTCCAGATTGGAATACATTAGGATGTCGACAATTCAAGACTGAATTGCTTAAAATCAAACACAAATGAAAGGTTTTGCAAAAAAGAAGGTTCAAACAACAGGGAACCCGCAACATTTAGTTGTGTCTATGTGAACTACAAAGATGAACAGCTGGCAGTTAGACCACATTTTGGAAGTACAAAATCATTGAATATTTAACATTTATCTTACCATGTGGTTTTCATCTGTGCCCATTATCAAGGATTGCTTCTGTTTAAATATGGGTGGTATTAGGTATAATGCAGCCATGGTTTTCATTTATATTGGTAAAATGTAGAAGTGGGTTAAAGTTAGTCATTGCATACTCAGTGTGAACAAGTGAAGGCAAAACGCAGAGATAAATGCAGCAAGATAACCTACTGTATATATAGTTGTGGATAATTATAGCCAAGTCTCAAACTGTATGGTCCAACAGAGAAGTATGCTTTTATTAAAATCTGGTACATTTTGAAGATTAAGTGGAACCACCACTTAAAGTGTGCAACACACAAAGAATAGCATCCAATATTTTTTGGCAACCAGAACTGTCCTTCAAAAGGTGGGACAGTAGCACCATAGTCAATGCTGTTTATACAATCAAAGATAAAAAGGGAGGCACAAACTGACTAACATATTTATTATGTAGTTAGAAGTCAGCCGGTGATTAAACCAAAGAAATTTAAAGACACTGATGCTTTTATTTTCAGTCACGCTCCTTGGAACTTATTCCAGACATTGTGAGGATATTGACAATTAAATAAAAACATCCACTTTATGAAACACTTAACATCTGAGTCAAAACCAACAGGGCACATATTCATATGCAGGACATAACAAGACACTGCACACAGAATGAATACCACTTATGGATCCGCTCCTGCATACAACAGACACACAAACAAACACAAATATAATCATAAATACAGAAATTTGTGGGCTCTCCTTATTAAAACTAAGAGGTTGTTCCATTGACCTATCATTGCTACTGTACATAATTGAAATGGGAATCATCCCCAATCCCAGAATAACTGCAGAGTTAGCGTATGCATATAACTACCTTCAGCCTTTTCCACTGATACAGAAGTGTCTGCTTTGTTAATTGCTATCTTCTTGAAGTCAGAATCATCTTGGTTTTTCACTGGAAGGTTGGGAATTCCATCTCGGAATGACTTGATGTTGCTTGAAATTGCCTCAATTGCTGCAATCCCTGTTATTCTTGTAAATTCATTATGAATCTGAAAACAGTAAATGTCAATAAAATTTTAAGCATGTTACCCACAAATTCAATTGAATAAAAAAACAACTAATAACTAATCTGATCAGTTGTTTCTGCCTGTGCAATACTAAAGAACTAAACTTTGAATAGCTAATTGCAATACATGAGTACTCTGAATTAACTAACATGTGCCCTTATAATACTACTACCATTTGGATTATTACTACCTGAGACAATTAAGAGGCCAATGAGGTAGATTCAGAGGGAACCCCACCTTAACGAGCAAATTATTCATGCGCTTTTCCTTTACTAAGGGAAGCGAAATAGTTATGTAATACACAGGCTCACTTTTCAAACTAGTGACCTTCAACAGGTGACCTCAAATGCCACTGCAGCCCCACTAAAAGGGCGAACTTTCAAATTATATGATTTACTCTTCCTAATTACACTTCTAAAAGTACACCCTGGTCAGCTAGAAAGAATTATGTCATTTGGAGTTAGATATTCTGCATACCTCAGTTAAAGTGAACAGGAATGGGTACTTTTCCTTCATGTGGAGGATGACCATCTTATTTTTCACATCCTTCCGTCTCTATTCAAATGTTATCTCCATAAGCTTAGTAACCTTCCCCTGGTCAGTTGTTCTCTTCTTAAACTCTTCTTGCATCCACCTAAGTTAAGTAAAAAATCATGAATATTTGCAATTAAATTTGAATTTGAAATATAGATTCTTCCATTTTTTCAGCATTAACAACTAGTACACTTTAAATGGAATTGTTAAACAAAAGTAGCTGGACTTCAAACTCTAGCATTTAAGTTAGTATGGTATAAGTTTATTTGCCATCAGTGTGAATCTACTGTCCAGGTTATAATCACCAAGCTCACTTATGGCTGTGTGGATTGAACTGTGTCCAACATTTATAGTGAACAACGCAATGGGTAGGTCAATGCACGTTAACTATACCAATTAACTCGGCAACATTGTGAGGTATATTATTTCTGATAAATAGTCATTATTTTGCATTAGCTAAAGTGAAGAAGTTCAGTGTGTTCCGTTGAAAGATGTACAATATCAACTGTCATATTCATCAGAACTCTATGAGTAACGTATTTTATAAATGATTCCATGTATACAATTTTGAGAGCTTTGAGCTCTGACTGACTGAAAATCAAGTATTGTAATAATCGTTTTCAGTGCTTTGATTGGTTGTATCAACTTTGACATGACAACACTCTAGGTTAATCTGGGCTCGTGAATTTCACGATTATTCTACTCGAATGTCTTCATAACCGCTATAAAGTTTCTCCTGTTTGAAAATCAAAAATTTGTCTCACCAAAATGGTGCGTGGTGCACGGAAAGCCAGTGGGGGTAAGAAGAAACAAGGAGAAATCGAAACCACTCAGGATCGTACCTTAACACAGACTACGTTGTCTCCGCTTAGACAACAGGCTCATCATAGGTATGACTTCCGCGATACTGCAAACTCGGTTACTGACGAGGAGGAAGGCACACAATCAGACCTTACAGAGAGGCTGAACAAAGCCATTGAAAAAGCTATCAAAGGAGTCTCAGCTGAATTACGTAACCTCGAAAAGGATTTTCAGAGAGAACTAAGAGTACATGCCGAGGAAATCGCTAGTCTTAAAGCGGAGAACCAGGATATCAGAAAACAATGCAAAGAAATCAACGACATAATTTCAAACGTGGAGAGTCAATACGAGACACATTATATGCTTCTTAACAGGCAAGAACGCTACTCGAGAAAAAACAATCTTCGTATTGTCGGCTACACTACTGAAAACGATGAAGAATGTTTGGCGATAGCCAAATCGGTGTTAGATAAGATTGGCAGGTCAGACTGTATTATTGAAAGGTCCCATAGAGACGGCAGACTGGTTGAGGGCTGAATTCGCCATATTCTGGTAAAACTCTCCTTTTTTCAAGATAAGCTGTTTATTCTCAAAAACGCTAGAAAGAAGCTGGAACAAGACACCTTTTTCATAACTGATGACTTTACGCCAGTAGATTTCAAAGAGAAGAAGAAGTGGGCAACCTATGTATCGGATCTCTACAGAAACGGCACCAAGCTACGCTTCCAGAGAGGTCAGTGGAGACTTGCAGATGGTCGTCCATACAAGTTTGTCGAGCAGTAAAGTTCTTTTGTTTTCCAGTCGCAGATTTGGCGGACATCTTCTTTAGACTTTACTTTTTTTTCACTGTGACCCATTGTCGAAGTCGATACGGTCCAAATGGCCCCCTTTCCCTGGGCCTTGTTTCCTTATGGGATAATTAGGACTTGGTTTGATATTTTCAAATTAAACCTTTTTCCTATGGGATTGACTTATTTTTTTCCTTTCATTTTATTAAAACCTCGCTTCAACGAATTGATCAGATATAGTTGTGTGCAGTTCTTCATTGTTTTATATATGTGCCTTGGATCCTTAGGATTACATATAGCGGTAAGCTTATTATAATTATTTTGTCTATAGTAGGCTAGATCGCTGCTATTTCAATCTCTAATATTAAAATTGTAACCTATAATGCTAGGGGTCTTAGTCAATTTTCCAAACGCAATAAGGTTGTTGCCTTTGTAAAAAACCAGAATAACCATATTTCCTTTATTCAAGTAACCCATAGTATCGTGCTTGACGAGCATCGTTGGAGTCAAGAATGGGATGGGAAGGTATTTTATTCTCACGGGTCTTCAGCTAGTAGGGGTTCTTGTATTCTTTTTAACCCCAGTCTAGATGTGACGGTTCTTAACTCAAAACTTGACAACCATGGTCGTTTTATTATTTTAGATGTGCAGATTCTTGATAAAACGTATTCTATTGTTTGCATTTATGCCCCCAACATAGACTCTCCGTCCTTCTTTGATAGGCTGTCAGCCGATATTTGTGGCTTTGCCTGTGAAAGTGTTATAATCGGGGAGATTTTAATTTTGTTTTCAATAAGGACATCGATAAGAAGGGGGGAGCCCCAACAGACAAATTTTCACGCCAGAGAGCATTGTTTGAAGTTGATGAATGTTTTCGATTTGGTCGATGTTTGACGCGAACGCAATCCCTTTAAGTCAGATTTTACTTGGTCTTCCAATACTATTTCTGGGATCCATTGTAGACTAGATTGCTTTCTAATTTCTAGACATTTACTTCAGTTGATCTCCAATTGTTATATTTTACCAGGGCTGTATTCAGATCACTCTCTTGTTATATTAAACATCCATTGCTCTTCTGATATACGGGGTCCTGGGTACTGGAAGTTAAACAATTCTTTGTTAAAGGATTCCATATATGTTGATCAGATTACAAGCCTGTTACATTCCGAGCTGAATGGTGTAAATGATCTTAATCCTAGTGCTAAGTGGGAGTTTATTAAATATAAAGTCAGCATGGCTACTACTAGTTATTCAAAATTAAAAGCAAAATAACAGCGTCACTATGAAAGGAATCTTTTGAATAAGATATCCCAGCTCGAAATGTCTTATTACGATTTAGGCTCAGCGGAAACTTTGAGAAATTTAAAAGATACGAGATCAGAGCTAGAATCCTTGTACCAAAGAAAGCTTGATGGGATCATCGTTAGGTCGCGAGCGCAGTGGGTCGAATATGGTGAAAGAAACTCAAAATATTTTTTAAATCTCGAAAAACATAATGAAGCAAATAATGTTATTCATAGATTGAAAACTGATAATAACGACATTCTTACTGAAAAAATAGGAAATCTTGGCTACTCTGAGGGACTTCTATGCCACTTTGTATACCAGTGGAGAGGTGGACCCATCATTATTTTTTTTCCAATATACTTAATTATAATAAGCTGAGTATGGATGAAGCAGATTGTTGTGATGGGCCTCTGACGTCTGCCGAGTGTGTTGACGCTCTGAATTCACTATCCATTGGTAAATCCCCTGGTAGCGATGGACTTTCAGTCGATTTTTACAAGAAATTTTTGGCCAGTTATCGGGGATTGTGTGGTAAATGCTCTAAATTACGCTAATACTAATTTTTACTTGTCTGCCGAGCAGGGTCGTGCAATTATTACCTTAATTCCAAAGCATGGCAAGGATAATGACTTTATTAAGAACTATCGTCCAATCTCACTCCTTAACACTGACTACAAGATCTGCGCAAAAGGTTTATCAACAAGAATTAAACTTGTTCTCTCCAAAGTGATTAGCAATAACCAGACGGGTTTCCTAAAAAACCGCTTTATTGGGGAAAACGTCCGCTTTGTTCTAGATTTAATTGAGTATTGTAACACGGGTAACAAAACAGGTTTACTGTTCCTCGTGGACTTCGAAAAAGCATTTGACAGTGTTGAAAGGGAGTTTATTTCACCTCCCTTAGATTCTTTGGTTTGATTTTTAGGGTTTTCTTAACTGGGTTAAAACTATGTATTCTAACAATTCCGCTAGAATCATTAACAATGGGTACTCATGCCTTGATTTTAAAATATCCGGTGGGGTACGCCAAGGTTGTCCCTTAAGCCCTTATATATTTCTAATTTGTGCTGAGGTTCTCACATTGTGTGTAAATGATAATAATGCTATCATGGTATATCTCTATTTGACAACAACATTAAAATTTTACAATATGCGGACGATACCACCATGTTTTTAGACGGTAGTTATAGTTCTTTCAAAGAAACTATTAGTACTTTTAGTACTTTTGAGAAGTCGTCGGGTCTAAAAGTCAATATGGAAAAATCTTCCCTTTTCCCACTAGGTAGACAGACACAGAAAGAGCCTTGGTTCCGTAACATCTTTGGGTTGAACTGGTCTAACGGTCCTGTTGCTTTATTAGGCGTCTCTTTTACCAATAACAGATCGGACCTTTTTAGTTTGAATTTTCCTCCTAAGCTTTCGAGGCTCAAACGTTTACTGGGTGTCTGGTCGCAGAGGGACCTTACTCCAATTGGAAAAGTTACCATTGTTAAAGCCCTCGGGCTTTCACAGTTGGTTTATTTCTTTCAAATTCTTCCAAATCCCCCGCACGAGTTTATAACAGAACTAGATGCCATTATTTTTCGTTTCATTTGGAGTGGGAAACCCGAAAAAAAATCGCCGTTCCTCTATGATTGGTACTATCAGTTCAGGTGGACTAAAAGTCACACATACTAATTATTTTTTTCATAGTCTTAAGTGTACCTGGGTGAACAGGTATAACGACAGTAGCGATAACTACTGGAAACTGTTTTTCGATTTTCATTTGAAAAAGTACGGCAAATCCCAATTGTTTAACTGTAATTATAAAATAAACGACATTCATATTAATAATGCATTTATTTATGATGTCTGCCATGCATGGTCATTGCACTCTTTTATTACGCCTAATTCCAACTATGGTGAACAGATAATTTGGAACAATTCCTTTTATTAAAATTAACAATAAGATGGTATTTTACAACTCAATGTTCCAAAAAGGGATTAGGCAGGTGAAACATCTGTTTGACAATAACTCGTCCACTGTCAATACTGCGTTTCAAAGAGAAGTATAGATTAGATTATTGCCCATTTACTGTTTACTATGGAATTATTTCCTCTATCCCTAGAGCATGGAAGGATGGA
>JAIPMN010141891.1:0-19047 GCA_020650975.1 Apostichopus californicus
AACACCTTGTGTGTATAAAGTTTGTACGAATCTGAGGACTGTCCTCAGATGGTTTTATACACTTCATACTCATGTAGTGCAAAAAGTGCCAATCTGAGGACCATATATAATGTCCTCTCATATGTCTCATTAACACTAAGTGTGTATGCAGTGTATGTACAATGCGAGGACAGTCCTCAGATTTTTATACACTTCATACTCACGTAGTGCAAAAAGTGCCAATCTGAGGACCATATATACTGTCCTCTCATATGTCTCATTAACACTAAGTGTGTATGCAGTGTATGTACAATGCGAGGACAGTCCTCAGATTTTTATACATTTCATACACATGTAGTGCTTTAAGAACCATTCAGAGGACAGTATGTGTTGTCCTCAGATAGTGACCTTTACCATGATGCTGTGTATGTAAAAATGTGAGGACAACCTCATTAGCGTGGCAGGTATGGGTGGAAAATTTGGTATAATTGTGTCCTCACTTCATTTGGTGCTCCTCTATGTATGTATGTAATGTATGCATGTATGTATGCAATGCATGTATGCATGCATGCATGTATGTTTTTAAGTTGTAAATTTTAACCTGAATCTAGGTTGGTGCAGAGAATCACTGTGCTCCACCATCCCCAACCATATAAAACTAGAAATGCATTCAATACGCAAACACTATATCCCCGGGAGTAGAGCATTAACTAAAGAAAGGAAAAACCGCTCAATTTGACGCCCAGTGCATTTTCGAACTCGTCCGAGATTTTGTTATGGCAAACATGTGTGCCAAGTTTGAAGTCAATCGGATATTGTGCTGGAGCGTGAGAGCGCTAACGCCTAAAGTTTCCGGCGGCGGCGTGGCCAAAACCATAATATCCCCCGGGGATATAATAACATAGGCCAATGCTGATATTTGCAGTTATTTCTTTCATTTCATCCTAGGACGTTGGCGATTACACGACTAGATCGAGTGCTCATCTGACTATCCCACCATGAGTAAAAGAACATTGAATGAATATTTTGTACCAACCAAACCTGCAAAACGTAGTGTGCAGGAAGAAGGTCACCCTACTACAAATACAGCCCTACAGCCAGATGTGCAAGATGATGGCTCATCGGATCTTGCGACGACTTCTAGAGGGCCGAAAGCACATCTTCCTGCTACTACGACTTCATCCACGCCTGCAACAACCAGTGGCATAGAAGCTAGCTGTGACATAGGCAGCGTCAACTGGCGGATCCTAACTGATGCTGAGAAAGTGAAAGTACTCTCAACACCCTGGTGTGCCCCACCAGGCTTCCAGTGGCCGTATAGTGAGCGGCAAGATGGAGGCAAGACGCGGCGCAAATACCTGGGTCCACAACATCTTTCCGGTCAGTACAGTGTTTTCTCCTACTCACTATCGAAGCAGGGCCTGCTTTGTCGAGTCTGTGCGCTTTTCGCTCCCGATGATGTTAAAGGAAGCTCACTAAATCGCCTAGTCAAGACGCCTCTGCAAAAGTTCGCCCATTTAACTGGGAAAGACGGGTATCTGACAAGTCATCTTGCTAACAAATTCCATGACAGTGTAGCACGCGCGGATGCATTCAGGGCGATGGTCACTGGCAAGGCTGGGGATGTATCACGACAACTCAATACGACATCTGCCAAACAACGTGAAAAGTATCGTTTAGCGTTGGAACGTATCATCCTTGCAATGGAGTTTCTCGGAAGACTGGGACTACCCCTTCGTGGTCATCGGGATTCTGGAAACTTGCTGCTTCTGCAGGCAGGATCCTCGGATATAGACTATGGACAGGGTAATTTTCGAGCCGTTCTCCAGTTGATGTCAGCCTGCGATGTCAAAGTCTTGCGCGATCACCTGTCAACGGCTGGAAAGAATGCAACCTATGTATCCCCGCAAGCGCAGAATGATTTGATATCAGCCATGGGGACAGTGATCCAGAGGTTGATTGTAAAAGAAGTGGAAGACGCTCGCTTTTTCTCGCTTTTGGCTGACGAGACGACAGATGTTGCCCGAAAGGAGCAGCTAACTGTATGCTTACGGTACCTGAAGGATGGCAGTATTTGTGAGCGGTTCTGCTTCGCGGAGGCGCCAGATTTGACTGGCTTGGGACTGGCTAAACAACTCCTGAATATCCTCAAGGAGTCTGGGATCGATGTCAGCAACATGGTTGGGCAAGGTTATGACGGAGCAGCAGCTATATCCGGCCACCAAAATGGTGTAAAGAAACACGTCCGTGATGAATGCCCTTCTGCCGTGTACACACACTGTGCATCACATTCGTTAAATCTGTGTTTGCTGAAAGCAGGCGAAGTCTCAGCAATAAACAAAGCAGTCACCCTCATGTATGAGATTGCTGTATTCTTCAACGATTCCAACAAGCGACTGCTGAGACTTGAATCTGCAATGAAGCAAGAGTGTCCCGAATGCTCTCAATCACGCCTGAAGCTACGCTGCACGACAAGATGGGTAGAGCGCCAGGAAGCTGTTCGGATCTTCAAAGAGTTGTTGCCGGCCATCAGAGCATCCCTGGACATTATAAGTATGTGGCCAGGGTGTTCAGGGAAGGCTCTGCTATTCACCTCAGCCTTAGACGACAGTGGTTTCCTGGTCGCCCTGGAAGTCCTCATTGCTGTCAAAACCACTGTCAGTGAAGCTGCAGGCTGTTGAGCATGATATCCATCATGCCATGGAAAGTGTTCGTGACTGTGTAACAGTCCTGCAGCAGATGCGCTCTGAGGAAGAGTTTTTCCATGACATCTTCTTGCAGGCGGAAAAAGAGAATGGCGATGTAATCCAGATACCCAGGAGAACGGGAAGACAGCAGCATAGAGCAAATCATCCAGCAGATACACCGGAGGAATGATATCGTCGCTCAGTGTTCTTCCCTTACCTTGATGTTTGTCTTGATCAACTCCATGAGAGATTCCAGGCCCATAATGCTGCAGCCTACTCACTGAGACCAGCATACTGTAGCGATTCGGATCCATCTGTGCTGCGAGAATCAGCTCAACTCTTTGAGGACTTCCTTCCAGGAGGAGTAGAGTGTCTTGGTGCTGAGATTCTGCGTTGGAAAGCGTATTGCGCACGGCAGCCCCCAGAGTCCCGACCAAATCGCGCCTTGGATGCACTGGTTGTTTCAAAGAAACTAGGCAGGTATCCAGTCATCACAGCATTGTTGCAAGTTTTTGCAACTATGCCAGTTACAACGGCCACTGGGGAGCGATCCTTCAGTGCACTGAAGTTATGAAAGACATTCCTGCGCTCAACCATGTCCGAGCAACGCCTGAATGGACTGTCACACCTGTACATTAATAAGGACCTGAAGCTGAATCATGATCATGTGATCGATGACTTCGGGCGGAACAATCGTCAGCTGATTTTCAACTAAGTCTTCTCTTTCGAAGGGAGCTACGGTTGTATGTTGAACTAGTCACACAGAGAACTGTGACGTCATGAGTCCCTAACTCCCTAAGCAAATTACAGGAATTTAAACAAAAACCAAGGGTGCTAGGACCGGGGGAGGCTGGACAAACATTTAAAACGAACGTGTAAAGTTGTAAGCGAGCCTTTTTTTCAGATTCCAAGAACTTCTAGAAATTCCTGAGAAGAAATTGTACCTGGAATATATGATAAGTTGCCCTAGATTCATGTCAGAAGGGGCCTATGCTGGGATTTTAAAATTGTTTGGTAATTTGTTGGGTAAAATTGTACCTCGAATATACTGTAACACAGTTTTTTCATGCCAGCCCTGGCCGATGTTACAATTGGCAACCCTCTTAGGTTGGAGAGTTGGCAGCCCTCGGATTAATGTCCTCGGGAAGGGCTATTGTGGGTACCTGTGGAATAAATGATAAGAAATCGCCCCTGAAAACCCCCAAAAGACATAATGATGATGATATTGACAGGGCTAACAAAGCCCTGGAAGTGCTATTTCCTGCCATCTGGGGACCTTGAAAACCCCAAATTTTCTTGTACGCTCCGCGTCAACCGATGGTGGCGCTCAGCTTAGATAGTCCTGCATATTAGCCCCCCCCCCCCATACACAAAATCCTGGCTACGCCACTGCCTCGACAATATTATTTATTCACCAGTACAAAAGCAAATTAACTTAGCTACACCATATATCGACTGTAGCACAATCAATTGCTGTATGTGATCTTTAAATCTGCAGGATTCCATTTCCCACATTTCAATTGATAAACCCACAGGATTTGTTCCCCACATTTCAATTGATAAACCCACAGGATTTGTTCCCCACATCATTTGAAAACCCACAGGATTCATTTCCCACATGTCAATTGAAAACCCACAGGACTCATTTCCCACATGTCAATTGAAAACCCACAAATTTTTTCCCCACATTATTTGGAAACGCACATAAACGCACATGTATGCCGTGGGTTTTACTTCATTTCCCATGTGCCAAAATCCCTTAGGATTCTACTCTTTCCCCACGTGGGGAAATTCATGTGGGTTTGTTGTGGGTATTTTTGGTAAGGGAAGAACCGCTGACGACCCGCTCAATTTTGCTGGGCAGTAGCTTATATACTTTCCGTTGTTTTGTTATGTACATAAGCGTACGGGACTAACTTCGTTTGGGTGGGGGGGGGCTGACGCAATTTTTGTTTCAACACAAGCTAGCATGCTCGAAAAAGAGCGGCTTGTCTGAAGTAAAGGGTACCTTCTGATAGATGGGTTGCAACCCTCACCCCGTCTCATACGCGCCTATGGTTAGACCTATATCTTATATAGATAATTGTCTGGACCCGCTAATCGGGTGTTCGTATTTAAAGGTTGGGCGCGGCTCCTTATCTGTTCATTACCTCAGGATCATTTTCTCTTTTGACTGTATTAGTAGGTCTTGCCTTATTAAACTTTCACGAAACTTCATATAGGCCTAGCCTACGACTCCATCCCTATCCCCTCACCCCCACATAAGAAACAGTTATTATTTTACTAATCACCATGCCAGGCGCGTAGCCAGGATTTGTTCATGGGGGGTGTTTTGCTGGGGACTGACATGGGGTAGGGGTTTAAGGGGAGGTGGTATCCCCCTCCGAAAAAATTGAATTTGAAGGCCTCTAATGCAAAATGGTGCAATGTTTGAGCTCAAATCATGCAAAAGAATATTGATAATTATTTTGTGGAATAAAGAGATACCTTTCTCAATATATATAATTTACAAGCAACTAGGTTCAACTTCAACTCAAAAGTTTGAACTGTAAGAAGGATAATTTGGGGAATCAGAGATAAAAAGATCAAGGGAATTGCGGACCTATAGAGTTCCCCTTCGTTTGGACTGTACAAGTCTGTTGACAAGCAAACTGGGAACCCAAACAGTTAACGGTACTCTCACATCATTGATTGGCATATTTGGTATCACGGTTCTCTTAGAGTCTCACTAAAAGTAAAGCTAAAATCCCATTAGTGCGATAATTTAGAGTTTGTATAAGTTGGGCATATACTGTAACGTGAGTCGTGACGATACAAAAATTGCTACAGACGAAAGTCCAATCTGATAAAATGATGTGTAGTGTTAGATTAGCGCGAGTATCTCTGAAGTTGCGCTCACCTTCTTGCGCTCTTCTGCATATTGACCAATATCATGTCGATGTATGTTCCTATTTACTGTCACTGGTGTTTTCTGCATATATTTTTTGGGGGCACTTGGGCCATGGGGGTGTTTGAACACCAAAAGCACCCCCTTGGCTACGCGTCTGCACCATGCAGACATTTGCACGGGGAAATTCGGGGATACTCCATATATCTGTACGGTTTGCCGTATATTTATAACACGATAGGCTTTTAATAAATAAATGTCAAGCTAAACAGCTGGCCTATTGTCGCCCCAATTTGAGGTCTTTATGGCATCGTCCTTTTGACAGTAATTTGCTTCGGTTGTTGGCACTTTAGAAATTGGGCCTATAGTCGCCGGGGCAGCTCTGTGTTCCAAACTGTATATGTACTATAGGGTGCATACAAATAATGACGGGTTTAGACCCGAAAATACAGAATAATTTCTGGTAGAGCTATATATTAACCCATGACCGAGTAAATGTATACTTCAGTTACGTAAATACTGGGTGATTATTCCCACAGGGTGGAATTTTAAACTAATTACAAGTGTAGAACAAATACAACCCCATGAAGTGTATAAATAGTTCTTATCTTGTGTGATTCTACCCTCTATGATACTTCAAAATAAGTGTTGTTGGTGTTATACCCTTTTTTATTGTAAAATAACATACTACGAAGGGTTATTTTACACCTTGTTACTAACATAAACCTAATTCGTGCAAAGTACATGTAATGTGGGTAAAATTACCATTTTGGTTAAAGAGGGTACTTTTTTTGGGAAAGTGAGTGTAAATTAAGCACTGTAAATGTGTAAATGTACATAAATCATTGTGTTATTACACGCAGAGTATGTAAATTTACCCACAAAGATCAGAAATACACAAACCGGCTTTACCTCGGGGTATATGTACACGTTTATCGGGTCATGGCCAAGGCAATGGTTATATTTACACTTTGTGATGGTATAACTACATTGTGGATGTTTATTATACACTTTTCCAGTGTTTAATAACAATCCATGTGTTAAAATACCTGACAACAGTGTAGAACTACCCGTTTATTTTTCACAGTGTAGGCCCTCTGCTTTTCCACCAATGATTTTTTTCACAACTTTCCTTTAGGTTCTTTCTGTATTCACGCATTGCTGATGCACGTGATCGAGATACAGCAGGGGAGTCTCTTCTTCGCATTCGTTTGTAAATCTGATTGACGACCGAAGTCTGATGGCAAATTAGCAGCAAAAGTGCAGCACCTGATGGAGCAGACAGTAAAAACAAAATTGTGGCTATACTCTTTTGCAAAACTTGTCATTGCATGGATGAGACTGAAGAGTATTTCATTAAATATATTTTAATATACAGTAATTGAACAGGAAATACAGAAATTTACCTCCAAATTTATTACACCCTGAAAGTGTAATTTTTGGAAAAGATAAGTTACAGTACCTCTACCTCACTTGCATTAAGTTGTTGCAAAACTAGTCTTAGGCCTACATCTATGCTAAAGAAAAATAAACAAGAAAGACCAAAAGAAAACTAAACAAGAAAAGGCCAAAAATCAAAAGAATATGTGTGTGCCTAGCCTATTACTATTGCAGTGCACCACGCATACAATACCATTGTTAAGAAACAAAAAGACCTAGACTTTAGGCGTACAGTCACGCAAACTAGGCGACATTGGCATTTCAGTAGGCCTAACCACTGTGATATGTGTGTTACTAATAGGCCTCTTCGTATTATGCATAACCTAACAGTGAACACTACTTGCGTGTTTAGGTGGTGGTGAAACCCATTTATAAGGGAGCAGGCAAAGTAGCAACATTTCATTAAATAGGTTGTATATAAGATCACATTTATCATTGTTTTGCGTGGTATCATCGCCTGTTATAAGTTATTCTTACGTGTAAAAGTAAGTTGGCCTGACGTTTCGATCCTAGCAGGATCTTCTTCAGAGGTTAAATGACAAGTACAGTAACAGAAGGGACAAAAAACACGCACAGAAAACAGACAGGTTAATGAGCACGGTGAACACAATGAGATGGATTAAAGGGGATTATAAGTAGACAATGAATGGTGGGAAGAAAGCAACAGGGAAAGAGGAGAGGTAGGAGATAAACAGTGGAGGGACAAAGACAGAATTAAAGGAACAGGGTAGGGAATAAACTGGAGAGGGACACAGGCGGAAGGGTGTGGAGAAAAAAGGAGGGTAAGAGAGCTGTGGGAGGATGAGTGAAAGGGGGGGGGAACAAGGGGAGAAGGAGTGGGGGACAAGAAAAGTTAGTCATGTCCTTCCTGAATGTTCAGCCCATGAGGTTGAATGGTGCGAAGGCGTTGCATCCAGAGCCTCTCTCTGCTGATTCGTACTACGTCAGGGCGGCTACCTAAGGATTCAATCCCCTGTAGGGACATGTCGTTAATGGTATGGTTGGGAAGGTTAAAATGTTCTACAACTGGGGTCTCAGTCTTCATGGTGTTAACTGTGGATCTGTGACCATAGAATCGCTTCTTGAGGGTGGTTTTGGTTTCGCCAACATATTTGATGCCGCAAACTCTACAAGAGATCAGATAGATGACATTGCTGGTAGTGCAAGTGATGTGACCCTTAGTCTTGTGTGTGAGTTGCATGTTGTGGCTGGTGATGGAATTGGATTCAACAATGTGGTGGCTGCAGACGATGCATCTCGAAGTACGATCACATTTGAAAGTACCATGCTGAATGGGTGTAGGGTTGGAAGTAAGAGGTGGAACAGCAGCACGCACAAGAAGGTCTCGTAGGTTGCGTGGTCGTATGTAGGCGATGATGGGTTTTTCAGGGACGGCTCGTAGGAGTCTATCTGAAGTGAAGATAATGTTGTGGTTGTTAGAGGTGATTTTCTGAAGACGAGGAAGATTTGGGTGGAAAGTAACAACCAGGGGCAGCTTGTTGTCGGAATCTCGTCCCTTTTTGTCCTTCACTGCCAAAGTAGATGATCTGGAAAGGGAGCAGACTCTCTGAATGGCTTCACGCACCCTTCTGGCACTATGGCCCCTGGCAGTAAGGTGTTTTTCCAAAGCATCTGTATGGTGAATGAAAGAGGAATTGTTAGAGCAAATGCGACGAAGACGAAGTGCTTGACTGTAGGCAATTCCAGACTTGCAGTGACGGGGATGGCAGCTTGAAGAATGGAGATACTGGTGTGTGTCTGTGGGCTTGGTGTATAAGTCTGTAGAGAGAGAACCGTGTTCCTTGCGAACAGTCACATCGAGAAAGTTAACCTGTTGGTGAGAGTAATCAGAGGTGAATTTAATGGTGCTGTGGAAAGAATTCATGTGATTGATGAAGGTGAGCAGGCTATCCTCATCACTGGTCCAAATGAAGATGTCATCAATGTAGCGCCACCAGATAAGGGGACGGCAGGGAGCTGTACTGAGCATGCGTTCTTCAAGGCTAGACATAAACAGTGGAGTGTCGTGGATATAAGAATTAATCTGAGGAACAAGAGGTTTGATGAAGTGGTCCACAAAGAAGGATATCTTCTCGGTGGGGGACCCATTGCCTGAGATGATAGGCCTATCAGGGTTACCAGGCTTGTGAATTTTGGGCAGGAGATAAAACCTGGCTGCCTTACAGTCTGTGGGAGAAAGAAAAGAAACAGCCTTCTTAGAGATCTGGTTCCGCTGGTACATATCAGTGATGGTCTGTTTTATCTGCTGGCAGAAAATAACTGTGGGATCAGAATCAAAAAGAGTGTAAATATCACTGTTGGAGAGATGACGCATGGCTTCCTTGATGTAATCCTGTTGATCCTGGATGACAACTGCACAACCTTTGTCGGCTGGCTTAATGATAATATCACTGCGAGCCATCAGTGAGGAGAGTGCTGTACGCTCATCTCTTGGAAGGTTGTCGTGTGTTCTGCTGAGAGGAGAGTTTGACTGGTTAGTCTCAGCGCTGACGACCTGTGTGTAGGCTTCTATAACAGGGACTCTGTTCTTAGAAGGCATCCAAGAACTTTTCTTGCAGAAGGGTTCCCGTTCAGTTGGAGGATCATCTAGGAAAAACTCACGAAGGCGAATTCTGCGAAAGAAATGAGTAACATCTTGGCTCAGTTCCGCTTGGTCAAATGACGGAGGAGTAGGACAGAAGCTGAGTCCTTTGGAGAGAAGCCTAAGGTCTGCACTGGTAAGAGTAGCAGGAGATAAGTTAACAACTGCAGTTGAGGATGGTGGTTCAGACTCAGGTGGAGTCTGGGGCCTTCTAAAACGGTTGCAAGCGGTACGTTTGCGTCTTTTCTGAAGGTCAGTCATTTTCTTATTTCTTCTTTCTGTGAGTTAAATGTTCAACTGAGACAAACACAAGTTCATTTTGTTAGTGTACTGAGTCCATTCGTCATCGGTGCAGCATGACTGTAATTCTTACCGTAGACGTCAGTTAGGCCTAATGTTACAGCGTACTGTGTCCCTTTCCGGGAGGCTACACAGCGGTCCGTCCTTGTTCGCACGAACAGGGATGACAATTCTCAATTGTCTGTCAAAATAGCCTCAAACTATCAGATTCCATGTTAAACATCGGTTCCCATTGACCGGATAGGGTGTGGAACTGTAGATCGACTCACTGAAAAACCAATTTTAACGCTAATAATGAAATATATATCAGGAACTTTAACTCACCTGATCATTTCTTGTTACGTATGTAACATTGTCGTGCACGTCAAATCTTGGACAAATCGTCTGCTCATCTACATACAGAGAAATAACGTTCGTGTTTGTGCTTTTCTGCGTTTCTATTGGAATGCGCAGACTGTGAAGATGTTGAAGTTACCTACATATATCGTCTTCAACAATATACAAAGCCCTTCTGTACAACGTTACACCAGTTACGTCCGTTACAAATCGTGGACAGAATTACGGGTTGGATGTTTTAGTTGCTCTTAGCTCTGTAGTGAGTTTGTCAAATGGATTGTTAGCCGTACTCAGGAAGAAAGATGTTGAAACGTCGTATGGGGGCAGTTTCTTTCGGCAATGTGTATACTGCATCAAACAGTGGCTTTGTGCATGTACGTAACATTACGGACGGACAGAGTTACGCCCGTTCCAGACAATGAAGATATCTACTACTGTTTCCTGTCATCTTTTATTTCATGTTTCCATATTTGCATCAATATTAAATATCATAATTTTTAAATCAATAAATTTCAAATGAGACCAAACAGACAGCTTTAATGTTTACACTGCTAACAATGAATAAACAAGTTTCAAACATGGAACTTATAATTTAACTGAATTCTTAAATGCAAATAAAGCATTAAAATTTAAAAGAGGCTGTCGGAATTATCTCAAATGTGCTTAGTTAATAATTCACAGCCCACATTTGACAAATGCATCATAGTGTCAAATAGTCACTAAACCAGTTCTGCAAATGTTCTGGCCCACTTCTCTCATTCTTCCAAAAGTTCTGGTTCTGCTCCGCCACTATCTGAATTTTATGAATCGCTAACTAACTTTTCGGTAGTGGCATCACTAGTTTTAACACCCGTCTGCAGTTTTCTCGGTTTTTCCATGTAGTGACATAGGGCATTGTGGATTATTTCATCCTTTTCTGGCTTTGTCCATACCTTGTCATTTCCTTTGATCACAAGCTGATCCTCCATATTATCATCATGGTTGAGG
Organism: Apostichopus californicus; assembly: GCA_020650975.1. Lineage (NCBI taxonomy): Eukaryota > Metazoa > Echinodermata > Holothuroidea > Aspidochirotida > Stichopodidae > Apostichopus > Apostichopus californicus. Next base: position 11,219 of record JAIPMN010141891.1, read on the forward strand.
GACAAACGTCGGTCAGACAACATTGCTGTTAACACTGAGAAGCCACTCTCGACTGTACTATTGCTGACTCGAATTGCCGTAACAACTGTCACAATTTTGGAAAGGTTGGGGTACTCCTTGTTCCTATGCTCAAGGACTTTAGAACACATCTGTTTACATGTCATACACCTGTAGAAAGCATTGCATGTAACAATGAAGGACTTCCATTCTGCAGCCAGCTTGGTTACATCAAAACCTGATGCTTCCAAAGTAGCTGAAAAGTATTCTGCAATAAGTATAATTGGGCGGATTTCTTGTTCTATGCCACACCAATTTGCACAGTGAAGCCATACCATCTGGTGAAAAATATAAGTGTCGAATGCAGCAAATCGTTGTACTAAGCATTTGATCAAGGAATGAATAACCTTTGCCTTCGTACTGTTCATGTCATCCATGTTACCCATGCCGTCAGAAGTTCTACAAAGACGACCAGTTTTAGCACCAACACCTATGCTGAGATTGATGTACTCACGATTTTGTTTGTTTCTTTTCAAATTACCTGTTTTGGTAGTTTGCAGGTGACTGTACAATCCTGATTCCGAGAATCATGTCCATCAGTGAAGGTGAATCCAGCTTTCTCAACAGTAACACTCCATCTTCTTTAAGTAGGTTTGCTAAGTTTTTGCTTGGTTTGTTCTACTGCAAAGAAAATAAATGGAAAAGAAGTAGAACTGATACAAGAGGTAAAATAATATTTATTGTATGCATGCTTTAATGGGTGTGGGAAGAAGTGAGAGGGAGAAATATTGGGTTAAACTTAATTTGCCGTTTGTTGGAATCTACAGTCATCTCACCTGTGTTTACTGATGCTCCATCAGCAGTAGCTGATACCATGGATTTGCTAAAAGTATCAGGAGGCATCTGACGCTCGTTCTGAAAGGTGTTGTTGATGCTCTTGTAGCATCTCCATATGAATCAATGTCTTCCAGCGATGCAAGCAAGTAAACGGCTTCTCCATCTTTTATGACACGAACCATGACAAACTCTTTTCACTAGCTGTCTTTCGGGCTTGCGAACCATCGGAAAGGATACTAAGTGCAGACGTAGTGCACAGCATAGAGGTTATCTTTGTACGCATAGCATCACCTAATTCATGGAGAAATCCTCTGGCTTTGTTGCTACTGTCTATCCAATACACCATTTGCTTTCTGAACCTTAACAAGGGTTGAAAAATGGGACAGTGAAAAACCATGAACTGCCATCATGTAAGATGTTGACAATAGTTTGTAATATGCTTGCTGTGATTGCTGCAACACTGTATCAAGAATGCTGGGTTGCACAATTTTCGCTTCGTAGAATTAGCTGGTGCATCCTGATCTTCACCAAGAAGTTCTTGGTAGTCTGGTCCAATAGAATGACCCTAAAGTATAATACATAAAACAAGAACTGTTTACTCAAAACTCAAAAGGCACAATTGTCAATTGTTTACTGCATGTAATTATGACAAGTAAAAACTTTCAGTGACTGCAAATAACTAATGTGCAGCACTCTCTACATTAGGTAGTTTGCATGTTGTCATAGCCTATCTGCTTAGACCCCAGCCTAGATCCACTCCTAAACGAATGTATGCATGACCAAATTATAAATCCATCATTTCATCTTTCTAATGTACTACTCTGTACATAAATTTGATTGAATGAGAATAATATATACCGTGATAACGTAAAGATCGATGTCCTTACTCATACTCATAGTTGGCTGAACCCATAAACACACTGGCCTGTCTCTATAGTATTTACTAGTAGTACCTCTACATACCGTTGATAACGTAAAAAACACCAGCATGAAATCTACCGACGTTACTGAGTCGACATGTTACTTGTTAGTACCTTGCCTCCGCATAACCTAACACAATCAGACCTACGCATGTTCGTTTAACGTGCAACAAAACTCTTTTGCTTTTCGATTCATTCTTCAAAAGCAATATCCATTGGCATTAGCCTATTTAAATAAAAACAAATATACGTACCTGTGACAAACAGTGTCTTGTAAGAGTGTGTTTTATGATAAATGCTGTGCCGTTTTCGGCAAACTTTGTCAGATCACTCAATGCTTGTCCCCGCGGCCTGCCGTGTGATCTAATTTTCTGTTGAACCTTGAGCATGTTTTACAGAAACGCGGGTAACTAGAGTTTTGCCATTCGATGTTTGGAGCGTTTCTGTGGAACATGAGGCATTTACATTCCACCTTAGGAATGTGCCAAGCTGTATCCGGGTGGCATCGTTGCGGAGGGTCTGACTCATTGCAAGCCTCCATCTCAACGCTGACAAATATTTCGTGATTATTGTACGGAAAATGTTAAACAGAGGAAATCGTACAAGTTATAGCTTTCGATAACAAAAGTGAAGGTAGTTGCTGATGATCTAAGTTGTATTTAACATTTTCATCCCCACATACGTACGACTATCGATCTTCACATGACACAATGTGTTTTCGGCATTACCAGCGCCAAAAACCTATGGAGCGCGGTTAAGAGCTCTCCTCGATTTCTTTTGGGAGCGCCGAAGGAGCGCCGAAGGAGCGCCGGAGCAATCGCGCTCCTTCAGGGCCGGTCACACTACAGCGATATCGGGTCGGAAACTGATCCGATATAAAATCGCTCTTATAAATCGGATCGGGGAACAGGTCATACTACAGTGATTTTTAAACGGAGTGCGTATTCTAGGTATAGCAACCTGTTGGCGCGCGTACGTCTGAACTTCAATGCAACTCAGTTAATTAAGTGAGAAACATGGCACGAATTGGACGAAGATATGCTCCTCTATCAATTATGGAAGAGGAACCGTGAGAGATGTCCCCGATTGTGGGTACATGCTATAAATGAAAAGCGCGAGGAGCTCGGCGAGTACCACACTCTGGTAACAGAACTTTCTAGCCACGAAGACAAGTTCTATAATTACTTCAGAATGAACGAGGACCAGTTTCTGCACATTTTGGACCTCGTACAAGATGACCTCAAAAGACAGGTGACACAGCTGAGAAAACCAATTTCTGCTCGTCAAAGATTGGCGATTTGTCTCAGGTAAGCAAGCGTTGATATTGCAGTAATGAAGTCTACCAATAAACGGCAACACTTGCCGCTTTAAAAATAATTGATAATCGTCACCGTAGCGTAATCTTTTCATGCGACATCAGGGAAGGAAGTATAGGTCTTAAAAGACGGGAGATTGAAGAGGGCAACAAGGAGGGCTGTGGATCTTGGAATGATATCGATTGGCTTCTTCAAATTCATCTGCTGATATTTTGATACAATTAATGGAATTGACTGTATTCTGATCTTTTGAAGGCTCTGAGGGTTGATCTAACATTTTTATTTCTGTTCTGTCAATTATCTGATGAATTTCAAATTTAATTTCTGATTGGAGGTGCATAGGGAAATTACGCACTGTGCATGCCATTCATTTCAAGAAGTGATCGATCTTCCTTAGTCAGAAGTTGCCTTTTGTCTTTAAAATATTCGAGGATGAAAAAATCTGTGTACAGACTCTGCTCCTTCCTTTTACGGGTAGGCACCTTGGGAGATGGAATGCAGTGAGAGTGGATTGGTGAAGTACTCCCACATGCTTCCTCTAATGCCATATTAAGTTCTGCGGACGTGGATTGAGTATCCGATGGAAGATGATCCACATATCTGCTTTCTTCCAAGTTACCACACGTTCTAAATGTAAATTTAATAAAATAACATAAAATAAAAAATATTTAATGACAATGATCCATTGAAAATCAAAGGGATTATGAAAAGCAAAACAGTACAGTATAATTGTGCCAAGTACCATCCAAACTACCAACCTACAGTTGTTTTATTATCTTTGTCAAGAAGCAAATTTCAACTAAAATCTGGTTTTACCCAATTGCATAGAAATTGAAACACCACAGAAAATGTTGCAATTAATAACCTAGGTTTTTGCAAGAAAACATGAAGGTGATAACATATAACCCTAAGAAGAACTTTAATTTGAAGTTTGTCAAGCTGAGTCTACTAACTACTTTGCAGATTTCCATGAATAAAATACAAAATCAGAGCTACAAACACTTCTTTACAAAGATAATTTTCATGAAGTCAATATTGAATAATCATTATTGCTCTTCTCTTTGATAATGCATAGCAATGACTTACTGTCGTTGTTTAATGAAAGACAATAACAACTGCAGGACATCAGCGTATCGGTATTTTTTTATTTTCCTGTATTCGTCCCCAGACTTGTGGCCCTTAATTTTTTATTACAGTTATTGAAGGCATCTCTAAGGTTCATCCAGCTTTTCTGCGCTGCCTCCCCTATTTTATTAGAATAGATAGATATTTTACTTGAAAGTAACATCATTAGAACAATGAATTTCTGTATTTTTTGTCTTTCCATTGCTAGGTTTTTGGCTACAGGAGACTCGTACAAGTCGTTTGGATTTAGTTACAGGGTTGGAAAATCCACCATAGTTGGCATAGTTCCGGAGACGTGCGAAATACTCTGGAGAAAATTACAACCACTGTACATGCCTGTTCCAAAGAGAAAGGATTGGGAGACAACAGCCGAAGGATTCCTCAATAGATGGCAATTCCCAAACTGCATTGCTGCAATTGATGGCAAGCATGTGGTTATCCAGGCACCACCAAATTCAGGATCTGTGTTCTTTAACTACAAACGCACTTTTTCTGTACTTCTCATGGCTATAGTAGACCACATGTACTGTTCACTGTCATCGATGTTGGTGCTTTTGGGTCATGTAGTGATGGAGGGATTTTTGCCAGGAGCCAAATAGGACTAGAAATGGACAGCAATGAGCTGAATATACCTCCATACCAACAGCTCCCTGGAGCTCCTGAAATAGGAAAGCTACCTTTTGTTGCTGTGGGTGATGAAGCTTTCCCATTAAAAATTAATTTAATGAGGCCTTATCCTGGACAGCACCTATGTAAAGGGAAGAAAATTTACAATTATCGCCTTTCATGGGCCAAGAGGGTCGTAGAGAACGCCTTTGGAATCCTTGCAGCCCGTTGGAGGATCTACCAGAGGAGGATTTAGCTGCAACCACAGAATGTGGATAAAAATATTAAAGCAACCTGTACCTTGCACAACTTTCTACAGAAAACTTCACAGTCCGCACAGATGACACAAACAAATGAGACTATAAATGCTCAGGAGAGTGCAGTTAGTTTGCAAGACATGCAAATGAAAGGTTGCCATGCTAGCCATGAGGCTATAAATACAAGAGAGAAGTTCCAGCATTATTTTAATTCAGAAGCTGGTTCTGTACCATGGCAGAGGTCATCATGCTTTGGCAACGTTTAATACATGTACTGTTAAAATTGTGTTATTTTCACTGTCATATATCACCATTTACAAAGTTAACTTTATCCTTTTTTAAAGGAAGGTGTGGTGAGGTGGTGTAGAAAAGTTTATCTTTCTTTTTTTTCTTTCTTGAGAGACACTACATTTCAATTCTGTCAATAGATATTAAACTGATTACACATTTGGATGCTTACGCATTCTTTCCTCTGTCCTGCTCAAAGAATTACACTGGCGAGAACATGTAGGCCTATTTGAGAATGTATTTTGAGAGATAACACTCTCCAAGCGCTGGGTCGACCGATCATAGACTTCCGTGCTTTATGCGTCCTGCACTGCCAGCCTACAATCGTCGACAAAAATAGATAGGACACCCCACTCCCCGTATCAATGTTGCAGTTTGTGAGCGCTTTTGGCTACAACATTGAACGAGGGGAAGGGGGCGCGCTTAAACCAATATCGCTCGTTGCTGCTCATACTGTCCCATCATTTTTGTCGAGGATTGTAGCCTGTTGCAATTGGCTGCACAAAATCTTACCTGACATAAAACAACAGAAAGGGCTAACGGCCTAGGCCTATTACTAGTATTATGCCCTACGCCTACTAGTAGCACGGACACTGCGAAGTTCTGACACCTAAGCCTTAAAACAGCCCAAAACTATATCTTCCTTTTATTGACAAATATGTAAGTACACACTGTACTGCATACGGGTCATTTTTGAGAGAAAATAACTGTAGCTTCGTAGTTTTTCGTGAAATTGGCTCTTGCTTGTAGGTTGTCATGGTGAAATTGTGTATTTTCTTACGGGTAGAATATACAGTTGAAATATGTACTGAGAGCCACTTCCACGAAAAGCAACAAACTTCACTTCGAGTTTGACTCGGCTAGTCCTAGGCAGAGTAATTTGGAAAACAAGTTTTCACAAATCCTTCAATAAAACAGTGACTTTGCCTACCATAACCACAAGCTTGGAATGATTACTTCATGAAAGGTTGCGAATGATGATGCTTGAGAGCAGCAGCAAACAGATGCAATGTTGTTGGCCGGCCCGAGGATGAAGATGAAAATGTATATGGTCATTTTCACAATCAGTGGTGTAACATTTGTACACTCAGGGCCAAAATTTCAAACACCATATATATTGAAATTTTTACTAACATCACATGTTAAAGGGTTCAAATTTTTGTAACTTCAACTTTTCGGAGCTTAAACATATATGTTTATGGGTGTAATTTTTCGGTGACTGTATGACTCTAGGAAACTTTAACAGTTCTCTGATTCAAGTAAACTTTATACTGCTTATCATTATATGTTACTTAAAAATGAAAAGGATTTGGCAGAAAGTTTTTAATACTATTGCAGATATTTCCATATTAACTGAAAATTTATTGGAAATCAAGGATTGTTTTTCTTAATTTTAACTTTAAACTATTTAAAAAAAAGATAAGGCCAAGTCAAACACCCTAAATAATGTCTCCTCACAGAGGGCTAATATCCAATCCAAGTTGCCCAAAAATCCATGCAGTTTTGCAAAAGTTGGAATTTTCACACTTACGCGTTTCGGAGGTGACGTTAACATTTTACATGTGTTTCGGAGGTGACACAAATTTTTAGAAGTTGTTGTAAAGGCTTTTTTGCTAATAACAAACAATTAAACATTAAATCTCAATGTATATTCATAACATCTTTAATCAAACACTGATTTAAATAAAAAATATTTCTGCCAAGTAGCAGAGAATGTACATCAACTACCTGTACAACTAGTGAAACAAGTGAATGAACACAGAACACAGAATACAATTGTTTTATGTTATAAAAGATAGGTAAATGTCAGGTAAAGCAAATATGGGCATTTAAAAAGCAATTGTAAACATTGGGTTGAAGTCTCTTACTGTAGCACTCATATTGCAAATGATTATCTCACATACAACATATATATACCTTCAGTCTCTTTTGTTTCGGAGGTGACGCTACACGTTTACACAACCCAGAAGGCTTGATTCATGCTAAAACACATAGAACTTACCTTGGAAAGTATGAAAAACATTAGAAGGATATGTTCATAATATTTTAATGACATTCATGATACTAGAACTATGACTGCTTTTGCTGCCATTCATGATAACTTGGAGACAATACTGTATCCATTCAAATCATTTGGTTAAATTCACACTGTTTTGGCTAATTGCATATGAAATATTATACCACAAAGAAATGATTAACATTGCGTAGCCATTAGCCATTCTCACTGCTAGTTACAGTATCATTTATGTTGGTTACACTTTTGGCAGTGAAACTGACTGTCACATTCCTGTAACCTTTTACAAATTTGAAGAGGACATTCAGTCTAATATTCTGGAAAAAACACTTCATTAACATGACCTAACCACAGTCTATGAAAGTTTCAGTGAAAAGTTAGGTTAACACTTGTCAAAAACTGCATAAATGATGGGCTAAAATCATTTAACAGCAGCTTGGCTACTATGGCCTTGTTCACATTTAAGAAT
>JAIPMN010141925.1:0-10066 GCA_020650975.1 Apostichopus californicus
TCTTACCGAAGCATCTCCAGTTCCCCCTATCGGGTGCCCTGTCAATGCATGCTGGGGGCTTTGGGGAATCAAACAATGGTGGAGTGTCATTACGTAGACATGCATGTGCACTGCTAGCAGGTATGGAACGCGAAAAGGGAAATCTTATTTCGTTGTCTAAAGTAAGGTTTGTTGCTGTCTAAACTAAAGTTGTTGCTGCTGTTTTTACCATGTTGTTGTCTAAACTTACGTTGTTGTGTAAATTTCCGTTGTTGTTTAAACTTTCGTGGTTTTCTCAACTTACGTTGTTGTCTAAACTTACGTTGTTGCCTAAACTTTTGTTGCTGCCTAAATTTCCGTTGTTGTCTAAACTTTCGTGGTTGTCTAAACTTTCGTGGTTTTCTCAACTTACGTTGTTGTCTAAACTTTCTTGGCTGTCTAAACCTACGTTGCCGTCTAAACTTGGTTCCGTTGTCTAAACTTACGTTGTTGCCATCGGCGCTGTTCAACAATTGCTCAAGCACGTGATGTAAATGAAATAGCTTTTCGCTCGAAATTCAACTTGCGCTGCAAATGCTTACTATACGCACGTGTAACAATTAATATTTACTGAGTCATTAGTCGACAGTCATGGCGGAAATCGACCATTTTAAGCATTATATTTTCTTGGGTTACACGAACAGGAAGATTGCAGAGTATATGGGATGCTCTGAAAGGACTGTAAAGAGTCGGAGGAAAGAATACAACCTTCGAAACAAAGATGTTCAAAGTGCAGTGAATGGTGCTTTTTACGTGACCCGCCATGCGGGGTACAAAACGTCACGGCCAAACGGCACTACCGAACCATCCCATTCTTACAAACGAAACTCAGGTCAAGCGAGCCAAAAAAGTACATAGGCCCACCGACCTGCAGAGACAAAACGCCCAACCACCCACTGAAACAATCAAAAAACTACAAAAGGACGACCAGCACGCAGCGAAACGAAAACCCCCTCCCCAGCACACCACCGTCCTAAAAAGGCAGCCCCAGATAAACGGCGAAAATCGCCTTCAACCGTGTGCAGTGCAGTGAATGGTACGTCTGCCTAGTACTAGTAGTACATTATCTATGTTGAGAAATAGAATAAGTTCTACTAGGCTAGTATGGAACGCGAAAAGGGCAACCATATTTCGTTGTCTAAACTAAGTTTGTTGCTGTCTAAACTAAAGTTGTTGCTGCTGTTTAATCATGTTGTTGCTGAAACTAACGTTGTTGCCTAAAGTTACGTTGCTGCCGAAACTTACATTGTTGTCTAAACCTACGTTGCCGTCTAAAGTTGGTTCCGTTGTCTAAACTAACGTTATTGCCCAATCACGTGATATAAAAATATGGGCTATTCGCGCGAAATTCAACTTGCGCTGTATATACATACACGTCGTTAATTTGCTGACCAATTACGAAATAGTCAGTAAGATTGACATGTATCCGACCCAATTACAAGCCGGTCAACGCTCTCCACCATGCTACATACACGAGCTGACCCCGCCCACTTTGCTCCTCTAGTAACTTCCCGTATATGCGAAGAACAAAGGCGGCCTTGTTTTCCTAAACCCAGGCAGCAAGAACCAACCCCCTGCGTATAGTAATCTAATGAAACCCACGTGGTAAAGCAATTGTTGAACAGCGCCGATGGCAACAACGTAAGTTATAGACAACGAAATCACTTTGCCCTTTTCGCGCGTGCACGCGCGAAAAGGGCAAACTGATTTCGTAAGGAGGCAAATGGACACTACACTATAGGTATATACTCTCACAATCAACACCATGATTTTTTTGGTGGTGGGGTGAGGGGGTCACCCCTGGGATTCATTCCCCTTTTCACTGCTTTATGTAGCTTAACTTAGTATGTATACAACTTTACATCATCGTAAATACACTCTAAGAAATAAGGGTTCAAGAAGGTTTTTCACAGAACCTCAAGGTTCTTGTAAGAACTTTTAGGGTATTTCAGCATGTGAAAGGGTTCTTCACAACGTGAAGGGTTTAACACCACAAAAAAGGTTTTTTAAAGCACCTTCAACATATATAACATATTTATTTATAAGGTTATTTATAGGCCTATATTAGTTTATAATGGCATATTAAATAAACATGAAGTAATAATTAGTGTAAGTTGAATGCAATATACATATAAAATTAACTTTAAAAATGAAACTAGGTTTGAAACTTATACTAGGCCCTAAAATGGATGTAGTATACAGGGGCTTTAGGCCTAGATGTTGCGAAATTCCGTATTCCAAAAGTTACCTATATAAGGTTCTAGCATAGGCCTACACATGGGGTTCATGAGTCCTTTATCCGCGCCCACCTATTTAGGGGTGTGATAGTTTTTTTTACAAAAAAGGCAAAATTCGGCGAAATTTGTGTTTTCCTATACAGCCTAACATCACTGAACACTGGCGTATTAAATTAAATAACACATAAAAAGATATCTGTTCGCCCAGATGAGCCGAGAGAAGCAATTTTATGTTTTTTATGTTGTTGTTTTATGTTGTTATAGTCGTATGGGCGGGGGGGGGGCACAGTTCCCCCCAAATTTTTGAGCGACCTCAAATTCGGAAAAATTCGGCCAGCCGATGGCCTGAATTATTTTTATTCCCGCTGCCGTCACGTTATCTAACAGATTAATTATAATCACTCCTCCCCTTATAGCCAACCCCAGGACAGACACCCGACAACAGGTTATTTCAGGCAAGGTTCACAAAATTCGGGCAAAAAACGTTGTGCCCGCCTTACCCCCCCCCCAAATTGAAAAGCTCCCATACACCTATGTATGTTGTTGCCCCTTCCCCCGGGCCAACATAAGTTTTATGTTGTTGCCCCCCCCCACCCTCAAAGTGCCACTAAACACCCCCGCCACGTCACAGACTGCCTATTCGAGTGCATCATATACAAATCAGTACAAAACGTCAATGTTAAACAACCACAAAAATATGAATCGTTAATGCGGAATCTCCGAGACTAAACTGAAATATAATGCCTCATTGCTTCCTGAACTTGGTTCCTCGAAGAACCCTTAAGACTTTCGCGGGTCAGTCAATAAAATCACCACGTGTGACAACCACATCCCATATATGGCCTATGCGCGCACGCATAACGTACGCACACACGCGCACGCACGCGCATAACGAACGCACGCGCATAGCGTGCGTTGGGCGCGATCCAAGTCAGTAAGTTGGAATTGGAGCCGCCGGAGTATGCACGCAATGTAGCCATATCTCGTCCAAAATTACCGGGATAATTTACAGTAACCTGTAAGTACGTACGTGTACCGGTACTTAATTATTTGAAAAATTTAGCAGATAACTTGTGTGAAAGTGGGGTAATTAATTAACTCGAGTCGTAGGCTTATTCGTAATCCGTACACAGCTTGTTATATTGTTACTTTATCATACTGTAGGTCTGTCTTTCAACTCGTTGACTGTCGTGACAATGCCATGAATGTAGGCTAACGCTAGTGTAAGAACTACACTAGTAATAGTAACATCAGTTTCGCTATCCACTCACTGATTATAACGTAAAGAATACTGATTATAAGTTAGGCTGCCTAATAATAATATAACGTTAGGCATAGTGATTAACACAAACATGATTCATCATCATAAGTTACAAATTACAATACAAGTTACCTTGACAACTTCTAACGTTTTAGGCCTAATTAATGTCTAAGCTAGGCCTAGGCCTATAGTGAAATAACAGATATTATGGCCTCCGTGTAAGTACTAGAATTTAGAAAAGAATTTAGCTGTGAGTACCGGGGGCCTAGACAGTAGACCTAGTAATAATATTAGTAATATTACTTGAATATTATTTGACAAATTATTGAAAAAATCAAAATGTTCTCTGCGTTCCCGCCTTATGCGTACACAGTAGGTCACATGACTACACTTGACAATAACTTAAGTCAAAGATCATTCGCGATGGCCTATATGTAATCTTGAAATATCATCGGATATTGGAAATATATTATTAAAATCTTTGTATAAGTTGTAGAAATCACCTTATGTTTTATGATTTTCTGAATTTTGAGCCGATTTTTTACCTTTCATATGTGTAAAAAATTAAAGTGATTTAGCGAGTGCAAATTGGGATATGTAATTCATTTATCATGTGACTTGTTTGTTTCGGAGGGCAACTGACACTGAAACATAGGCAACTTTAAGTTAGACCTAGGCCTACGTGTCAATATTTAAATTCTGAAATTAAAGTAATTTTTGAAGCATGAAGTGAAGTTGAAGGTGAGTTATTGAAAATGCAGTCTGGCAATTCTACACTAAAATAGACAAAAGGGGAAAATTGCAACTTAAATTTTCAACTTACAAGATAATCCAATAACTGTATGGTTGGCGACGGAAACACATGAGGGGGGGGGGGCAGGCCTGGAAATTCGCCAAGGCAACCAATTGAGGCTATTGCCTCCGTGCAAATTATTCTAGATGTCTTCTAAAATTTTGGATAGTCAAGGCTAAACATAGCTAGGCTATAGTACGGTTTCTCCAGCTGGGGGTGGGGTTTGGAACCAACAAAACTCAAACTCATGATATTGATCACGATGACAGTACACAATACAATATTCATGCAAAAATCAGCCTCCAATTAGCACTGGTTGCGAAGAACTGCTTATTTAAAAAATATGTTAGGAGCTACTAATATATTAACATTGGAGTCAATTAATGGGAAATTCTCACAATTTTGCATTATTCTCTAATTCAAAATCTAATGAGAGAGATTGCAACACTTTTAGTGTGTTATTTATAATTATATTAGATCTGAATTCACACTAAAATCATTTTAACATTATAAAACTAAGTGATTTTTAAAGACATTTTCCTTATAAAAATCTTATCATGATGTTGTTTTTGTGTTTATTAGAGTAATATAACAGTACAGTATAATTGTTACCAACTTATTTTAATCCAGGGGTGACCACACTATTAAAAATTATGTACAAAAATTCCCCCAAACTAAATCTAAAAATATGACAAATAATTATTAATAGCAGATAAAAATAATAATCCAGATGCAATAAAAAGTTTCATTTTTCAAATAAAAAGACAAAACTAAAAAAATCGGTAAAAATAGGTAATCAAATATAAACCATTACCATACTTCACCCATTCCCATACAAATCATCCTCCCCAGATTTAAAAACTAAAGTCAACGTATATATAGTAATTCCTGGCAAAATATAATGTTACATACAAATCCACTACCCCACACTAGCTTTATCATCGTCCGGAATAATATCCAATTGCAATAAACCCAATCCTAATGTTTGGGTGATTCCATTCTATTCACTTTGAAGGGATGTAAATGTTATCGTAAGTGGACAATATAAACACACACACTGTATGTACTGTAAGTTTCAATTTCAATTTCTTTGGTCAGTCGGGTTACAGCAAACCAACATTTTTTTAAGGACTGCCTAATTGTAATGTCAGTTAGGGGCCTAGGCCTTTGGTTCCAATTACGAGTGTGGCATATAGTATACCAGGAAAAATCCTAGTATAGGGGTTATGAAAAAAATCAGGATTTTCTGACCTTTCTGGTTCCAATGTGTGTATGTATGTGTATTTATGTATGTATGTGATCTTCCCGCAAGCAGGAACTCGCGAAAGAAGCCATGGAGGCTTATAGACTCGCAAGCTGACCTAAGCCAATCTCTCGGCACACATCCATTTAACATGTTACATGTGTTGTGTGGGTGTCTAGTAGTAGTAGCGAGTGTAATGTTGCGAGATTGAGTAGTTTCTCTCCAGTGATTTTACTTGTGTTTGAGAAGTTTAGTGCGTTCATAAGTATAGGTAATTCTCTTTTTTCAGTAAGAACAATGTTTTTACTTATTTTATGGTGGATTTACAGATCATTCGGTAGTCTGGACAAACATTTATTTCTGCTCCGTAACTCCATTAGTACTGTTACTTTATTAACGTTACGCACTTTGGAAGTGGGGATGATGATATTTTTATTTGAACATTAGTAACGGGAACCTATTTTTCGGATTTCGTCATTTCATAGCCACGGTACCCGCACGTTACCGGAAATGATCGTTACCGTGAAAAAATGAGGCTTGCAACTGTTTATTAGTTTCTTAGACACATGTAAAATTCTTTAATGAAACAATTTTTGAAAAAGCAACACTTATCAACTTACTGTACATTAAGAACTCGTTGATGTTTTTTGTGATCAATAATGAGATTTCTCATTTATGGCAGTCTGGCAGGCATGTGAAAATCTCTATAATTTGTAAAAATAGGTTTTTCTTACTATTGCACATAATTCTGAGACATCATCTTTATTTTCATTTTCAGGCTATAGACGTCTCCACTTGGGACTTGGATTTGGTTGGAGAATGGCTTGACAAAAATGGATTATCTGAATTAAAGGAAATTTTGAAAGGTACAATTAGGCCTACTTTGAAGAAAACACTATGAGTTGCTCTTTATATACATGTCATTATTGTGGGACTGATAAGACTTGTGTTAAAACATTTCTTCGACATCTGGCTCTGCAACATCCAACATCTACCAAGCTTCTCTGTATCATGTCATTTATGTAGAAAACCATATGTTAAAGTAGTAAGTCTCAGAAGGCACTATTACAGGAAGCACCCACACATACTGAAAGCAGTAAGCAAAATGATCCAGCTGATAGTGACACAGACGACGTCGAGGAGGGTGGAGCAGATCGTGCTGAAGACGTTTAGAAGACACGTTGAAGACTCTACAATGGCATATAACTCTTTTGTACTCAAGGTGCGAGAGAAACATTTGCTTTCCAACGTAATGCAAGAAACGTTGGTGAGGGATTTCAAATTGATATTGGAAGAATTTAGACAGTCTTTTACAGAAATTGTATGAAATGAAATTGAACAACAACAAGTAAATGTTCCTGAGGGATCTGATCTGCATGATCTGTTGCACCGACCAGACTTACTTGCTACAATTTTTGGAACTTGTAACTTCACCCACAACTTGCATAAATATTGCCAAAGTGTTCTTCATGCCATATTTCCAACTGCACATGAATTGCCTGTTTCCATAAATAATAAAACTGTTGCGTTTCATTACGTTTCAATTCTGACAACATTAACTCAAATCCTCAGCACAGGTGATGCACTTGATTTGATTATAAGGAAACAAATGACACCTGCAAATTCAGACTACTTTGATTATACTAGTGGGAGTGAATTTAACAGTCATCCAATATTTTCAAAGCACGGTTTATGCCTAAGGTTACATCTTTATATTGATGAATTTGAAGTGGTCAATCCCCTTGGCTCCAAAAACACCCTTCATAAGCTGTGTGGTGTATACTTCACACTAGGTAATCTTGGTCCCAAGTTCACCACCAAATTACGACATATTTTTCTATGCATTTTGTGTAGAAACATAGTTTTACAAAATGAAAATTGTTCATATCAACATATTTTACAACCTTTAATAGATGACTTAAAAACATTAGCTACAAAAGGCATCAATATTGACTTCAATGGTGCCAAAATAAAGGTATATTGGGCTGTAGCAACAGTATCGGCAGATAATCTAGGGGCCCACCAGCTTGGTGGCTTCACCAAGTCATTCAGTATTGGTAGAGTATGTAGATTTTGCATGATCCTGCATAGGGAGTTAAGTGACACATTGTGCGAGACAAAATGCCGGTTGAGAAATAAGGATGCACATGCTCATCATTTGACAGCAATTAGGGATAATCCTTGCCTACCCAAATCAACGTACGGTGTTGTGACCAAATGCCCACTGGAAGACCTACCCTATTTCTCAACAGTTGATAATTTGGTCCCAGATCTTATGCACGACTTTCTTGAAGGCATTGTACCAACTCTCATTAAACTGATTTTGAAACATTTCCACGAAGCACGCATTGTGTCTATCAAGGATGTAAATGATAAGCTGGCAAATTTTACTATTGGATCTAATGATAGGAAGTCTAAACCAACACAAATTCAAGTGAAAAACGTATTGAATGAAGGGTTCCTCTAAATATTATTTTTCACATGGAGAAGGGTATACATACATACTTAGGTGGTATGTTTATTTTAAACCAAATTTGCACTTAATATTGAAGTTTTTCTGCTTCTGGAACGCTTGACTTTGACCGTTGAAGTACGACTGTTAAACGCCTAACAACCAACCAATGACGTTATTGGATTTTTAAGTGAATAATTTTATTACACGTTTGACATTTTAAATGTTGTATTTCGAATCTGTAAGCATATTTTTATGTGATATTTAAATACATAAAGTTAGCTTTAAGATCAACATTCTGTGATTTTTATGTGTATACGATGTGTGAGCCCTGAAGAACCAAATATAAAAACAGTGGTGCTCGGACGAACCCTATATATGATTGTAGTGGTACCCCGAAGAACCCTAATTATGAAAACGTGGTGCCCTGAAGAACCGTGTATATGAATATATTGTCCCGAAGAACCCTATTTATGAAAACTTAGAACCCTGAAGAACCCTGTTATGTAAATATAGTGGTACCTCGAAGAACCCTATTTTTGAAAACGTGGAGCCCTGAAGAACCCTCGTATGTGAATATAGTGGTACCCCGAAGAACCATCTTTGTAAATATAGTGGTGCCTCGAAGAACCCTAACAAGTTTTCCAGAGAACCTTTCCGTACGGTTCTTCTCAAAAACCCTTCCGTAGGGTTCCTTAAAGAACCAACAAGGGTGCTCTATTTGTGACAAGGTGAAGCACCCAAAAGGGTGCTCCGAAGTCACTTTTGTTCTAAGTGTGTAGACTCAAGTACTGGAGAGCGTTCAGCCTCTTTCAGCAACTTCCCAGCTCGCAGTTTATCAGCAATAGAGTCAGGAAAGGCTGGGATCTTGTAACTAATATGCCAGTTTCATTTGGTAGTACACTGCATGATGGTTCATTTTGTTGACTGTCATCCTGTGATTGAATAGATGTAAAGTATATGCCAAAAAACAAAAACATTAGTTTTGATAAGTTTGCTCACCAAATGCTGAATGTAAACCCTGCACAAAAAAAAATATCGCTTGAAGGATTTTAGAAACTGAATTGGCACGCTGGAAAGGCGTATTACTTACTAGAACCCTACTCTGTAATTATCCTCAATACTGTGCACCAAGCAGTACCATTTTTTTAATCCGACAGATTTTTAAAGTGCAGTTTTCCAGGGGCTTTATAGAAGAAATATAAGATCTATCACTTCAAAATTCACATGTGAGAATTCCCCTGGGGCCCTGTAAAAAATATAAGCAGTCTGGTTTCACTGTTAAGCATGTACTGTGTGTATTACTGTGTACGAAAAGTGCATTTTCGAATGGAAATACCATACATAATTGCTCAGTGCCCATCGCCCAATTTAAAGGGAAGATTGTTTCCATCATAAGGTAACAATTGTAGGAAAAATTAAAAGTACATATTTTTTTACTGAACTTTTAAGTGGTAGATTTTTGGAGGTGCTGTTTTTTTATTTATAGGACATTTGAACAGCTTCAAAATGACACCAGAACCAGCTCTGTAGGTGCTTTACTTTCTGAGATACCTCGCGAAATAGAAAGCTTATATATGTAGTCTCTACTTAGCTGAAAGTTCGTAAGCGTGTATCGCACCAATTAAGGAGCCTCTCATGGCCCATACATTTTCAGTTGCCACTTTGAACGTCAATGGCATGAGGGATCATCGCAAGCGCAGTCGCATTTTCCAATATTGTAAGTCAATGGAGGTCGACTGCGTTTGCCTGCAAGAAACACATATTTTGGAAGAAGATGTCCCTCTATGGGCTTATGAGTGGGGTGGTGGGCTGCATGCTTCGTTTGGTTCGTCTTCATCCTGTGGCACTGTCATCCTTCTGTCACCTCGTCAGGCGGGTTGTGTCACTAGGGTGGAGACAGATCACGAGGGCCGATTGGTTTGCATTCTATTGAAGTATCCACAGGGTAAAATCTCCCTTTGCAATGTGTATGCTCCCAATCGGCCTTCTGCTAGACGAGATTTTTTTAACACGCTGCCTTCCTTTGTACCTGGTAGTGCACCATGTGTCATGGTCGGAG
>JAIPMN010141931.1:0-11255 GCA_020650975.1 Apostichopus californicus
CAGGTCTCACATACTCAGTCAACTAACTGTCAATTTATTTTGTTTTAGGGAGGAATACCAAGAGCAGCTGAGGAAAAGTAAAGAGAAATCAAGTACAATGGCACAGTGGGAAGAAAAGATGAACGAGGTAAGGTTTCCCGGTAGACTCAAAGAATAATGAGTAGTATTTCTGGTGATTAACTTACATCCTCAGTGGACGGTAACAACACCGAAACCTACGGTACCTTAAAGTTTCAAATATAAGTGTATGGGTTCAAACAGTTCTCTCTGAGTAATATTTTTCAAGTATCAATTTTTAATTGGGGAGGGGAGGCATTTAAGTGTAAGGGATGGGTGTGGTTCTGGGGGGGGGCAGGTAGGACTGACTACTATATGTAAATTCCTTTCTTACTTTCTTTAAAGTCACAGTGAGGGTACAGTACTACAAGCCGCGAAAAATTGTTTCTTGGTTCTCCTGCTTTTCATGAGGATGTTATACTCTGTTATTTACTCTTGTCCCTTTGTTCTCTTATAAATATGATAGGTAAATAACTGAAACAGACTCTTAAAAGAACCAGATTGTTAACCGTATTCCGGTGACGTAAACTGTCAATGCTATCAAAATTAAAATAAAAAAAGATTTAGTGATGTATACCATTTATGGCTACAAAAAACGGGAAAACTGAAAAGGATCGGACAGGTGAAAACAAATATTTGACTGATGAAGGAGGACTGTCTTCATTAGCATCCTAGCGAAGTCCGCATTCGATTCCTATGTATCGGTATATTTATTAGATAATAAACATCTGAACTTGACTTGCTTGTACCAACAGTGTTTGCTTTCAGTAAGTTGACTTATAGTACAAGTTGTTATAGTTTCAAACTATGCATATCTCCCAAACATGTTTGTAGGAGTTTGCATTTAAATATCACGAGGATGCTGAGCCTACACGTTCTTCTCTCATTAGTCAAGAATAAATTCTCCTCTGGACTAGCTCTGTCCTTTTAAAGAGATATTTTATATTTCTGAAGGAGTGGTTTAAGGAGGCAGGCGTTCTCTCCATCACTGTAATCTGAGTCAGGTGACTACTTGCGACAATCGGCCTTCTTTCTTTTTAATTTTGTCAGCAATTTCGTAACGATCTGAAGAAGAATCGAGAAAGTCTGCTCAAGTCTGCATCGAAGTCCAAGAAATCTTCTAAAGAGGTAAGCGATTTAAAACCTTGTACGTAGCATAAATGTCGTTAAGCAAGGACAAATCCTGTAATGGTTTTCAAGGTGCGTATAGTGATAAATTGCACACTAATTAAGCACTAATTTATGCACTGTTTGTAACCATGTGTGCATTTTGTTTGATTGATTCAAAATATCTCATCAAGTTTGAAGTTTTCCTTCTTTTTTTTTCTTCTTAGTGGATGTCGGGAGGAAAGAGTTGAGTTTGGAAATGAACTTTTCTTTTTATCATTTTCAATGGTTTTAGTGCTACTTGGTCAAACAAAAACTGGACCAGTTCACCTCAGCTTTATTGTCAGTTCTGCCTTT
Organism: Apostichopus californicus; assembly: GCA_020650975.1. Classification (NCBI taxonomy): domain Eukaryota; kingdom Metazoa; phylum Echinodermata; class Holothuroidea; order Aspidochirotida; family Stichopodidae; genus Apostichopus; species Apostichopus californicus. The sequence continues at coordinate 1,522 of JAIPMN010141931.1, forward strand.
TTTTTTTGATCAGTACTCAATATTATTTTGCTTTCTTTTCATAGAAAAAGAAGAAAAGTAAGACAAAGAAAAGGTCAAGGGTGAGTTCTTTCATAATAAAACGAAATATTCTATTTGATATGCAAATTTTTGTCCATTGTGATGTCATCTAGTAAATCATAGAATGGTACTTAAATGTTGGGAAAAAGACTTGAAAATAAAGACATCTTTCTTCTAACTTGTTGACATTAGTTTTAGTGTCTGCAGTTTGTGCAGCCTGTGAGAAGGTGTTCAAGTATGGTTCTATTTCAAGCCTTTGAACAGCAATCCCTAATGAATTCATGATCAACTGTATTTTAACACTCTGTTTGCAGTTGTTAAAGAGAGGATGATGACATAATTTCAAGCTAAAAGAGATTGTGTTTTTTTATTAATCATTGGATAAGCAAGATAAAGATGGTTGAGTTATCAAATATAGTAGGTTCTAAGGATAATGGTCTAGGGTCTAAGGTAGATTACTGGTACATTAGATCAGATTTCTTATTTTACCATCAAAGAAATGCAAAACAATGTTTGGCATAGAGTTGTACACAACTTGCATGACAGTTTGGTCAGGTAGAATGAACTAGGAGATGAAAAGTCTGGTAAACATGTATCACCTTGTTTCAAATGGGTGTTTTAACAAATGTTGCATTTCAATTAAAAGAACCCTCTACTAATGTAAATTGTTTTTCTTCTCCCGTCTCTCTTCGATTCTAAGTCGCCTTCTTCATCATCTACATCATCCTCATCTTCCTCTGACAGTGAATCAAAAGATGAAAGGGTAAGTCCAAGAAAATTTAAGAGGAAAAGTGTAAAATCAAAAATAAGTAAACTGAAAAAAATATATACAAAAGAGCGGTAGTTGGTGAGTATGGTGAAAATTTATTATCATCCTAAAAGTTTGACAACTTTTGTCAAACTTACACACGTACCTCAAATGGATTATTTTCCAGTGGCTAACATTAAGATGCAATGGGCAAATAATACACACATATACATCTGTTGTACCCCATTACACCAATTGACACCATTGTACCACCCCACTCCTATAGAACATCGAAAAGCTGTTCTTTGGGTAATATTTTTACTATTGAGAACCAAATTTTGTTCCCATCATGCTTACAGTAAGCTGGACATGGCCATAGAAGTTCAATCCTAGTTGAAACAAGATGCCCATCCCTCCCCCTCCCTCTCCCCTCTCTCTCATAATGTATGAGTTATTGGTATGAATTATTAATAAGGGTTAACGAGGTGAATAAAATTTCCCTATTGACTGCACCCGTCTGTACTAGAAGTGCTTCAGAGTGTTCGTACACAAACATGTCGCCTGAATTAGAAGACTACAAGTCCATCTGTTATGAAGTAAAGTAGAAATGGTTAAAGTCTATTTCAAGAGCTGCTGAATGCAGATTAAAATCGTTTGTTTTATGTTTGATCCAGGAGAGGAAGAGAAGAAAGAAAAGCAAGAAGAAAAGACGTCATTCAAGTTCTTCCGACGATAACTCTGAAGCCGAAGATCATAAATATATCGTAAGTTTTTTCCAACAAATCAGATAGATCTGTTAATGTGCCCCCCTGTCCCACTCATCGTTGCTTACATTTGGTTTTCCCAGCCTCAAACAGGGTTGCCCTAGGCCAGGGTTTCCCTAACTTTATACCCCCACGAACCCCCTGTGGATGTCAGAGTTGTCCACGAACCCCAGTCATTATTATACAATAATACGCATAACAGTGCTTCGTAAAAGATTAAGTTCCTAGTGTTATGAAAAAACACAATAGATGAACAAATATTTATTTGGAAACTTCAAGATTAGATCAGCTCTTTATCCGCACGACGTACTGTCATGCGTACACCAACTTCACCAAAGTCATGCGGCCTGTGTCTGTTTCATAATTCAGTTATTTATCACATGCACGGTACGGTACTCCTATGGCAACATATGTGTATGGAATGCCAAAAGAGTCTTTTGATAGGTACGACTTTGTACATTACTAAATTATATGATATATCAGATGTTAGTTCAACAAAAAGTACTCTAGTTTTGACTTTCAGAAACATTTCACGAACCCCCTGGGTTGTACTCACGCACCCACTGGGGGTTCATGCACCCCAGTTAGGGAATCCCTGCCCTAGGCATTTATCTTGGCCAGTTTTACTCTCGTTTGCATACGTTTTAGTCCCCCCCCCCCTCCAGTCTTATTTATGGTTGTTTAGCTTTGCCCGGTCTAATTCTGTAAGCTTAGTTTTGCCAGTCTCACTCACGGTTCTTTATGCTTAGTTTTGTGTATTGTCTCAATCGTGGCTGCTATGGTGCTGCACTTTGCTTCAGTTGTAGTCTACCTGGTCTGGTGGTTGCATTGGGGAGTAGATTCAGGCACGTGGCCAAGGGGCGTGGGTGAAGGGGGTGACCGCCCCCCCTTGAGCCCCTTTTTTCATGATATCCCTAGTAATTGCAAAATAGAAAATGCTTAGATGCAACTTACAAGGCCTGGGAAGTGCCATTTCCAGCGATCTGGGAGGCTTTTTTGGCCAAAATTTTCTTTCACGCTTCGCGCCAACTCATGGTGGCTCTACGCTTAGATAGTTTGACTACAAGCTTCTCCCCTCCCTTGGCAAATTCCTCGCTACCCGCCTGAGTAGATTGTCCAATTTATTGTTTTGTAACAAGTTTGAAGGTGAGTGCAATAGCTATATGGTATTATAGAATTGAGTTGTCATGTTCTAAGAAATGAAATTTTCCTGTGAAAAGGAAGAAATGGATGTAAAACAGTCAGACATTCCAAAAAGCGAGGCATCACTGTGGTAACTTTCTTAACAAGGAGAGACATTTTGAGTTTCTGTTTTCTATTTATTACAGAGCTCTCACAAATCAAAGAAGAAGAGATCGAAGAAAAGTCACAAGAGGAAGAAAAGTAGAAAGAATGAGAGAGATTGATAACTTCGGAGTTGATGAGAAGTCTGTGATATGATGTGACCAAGTGGATCTGTAACTATTAAAGCATGGCTGGCCAATGTTTCTTTATTCTGAGTGAATAGAGCAGTCTTTGGGAAGTCTATCTTTGTATTTACAAGACCATACCTAGGGCATCTGTTACTATGAAAGCATGGCTGGCCAGTCTTTCTTTATTCTGAGTGTATGGAGCAGTCTGTGAGAAGTCTATCTTCCTTTTCATGAGACCATACCTAGGGCTTATGTTACTATTAAAGCATGGCTGGCCAGTCTTTCTTTATTCTGAGTGAATAGAGCAGTTTGAGAGAAGTCTATCTCCCTATTGACAACACCATACAAACCTAGGGCATCTGTAACTATTAAAGCATGGCTGGCCAGCCTTTCTTTATTCTGAGTGTATGGAGCAGTCTGTGCGAAGTCTATCTTCCTATTGACAAGAGCCCAAGACCATACCTAGGGCATCTGTTACTATTTAACCAGGGCTGACCAGTCTTTCTTTGATCCAAGTTAAAAAGAAGCAGTTGAAGAGATGTCTATTTTCCATGTGACAAGAATCTCTCCAAGGGGAGCTATCACTCTTAAAGGAGGGCTGGCCTTTTGATCTGAAACCACCATTTAGATTGTGTCACTATTAAACAGAGCTGGTGGTCACCTTTGTCTATTCTGGGTATTAACATTAAATGCAAGGTTGTTGCTGGACGACAAGGGGAACCCAACACATCTGAGTAGAACCTATAGTAATCACTAACCATCTCCTTGCTGGGTGTATTGTGAATGCTTCGAGCTTCAGTATTTTGGTATTTTAGAAGAAGGCCACTTTATCCAGGAATTTCTTTTTTTTGCAATTAGTTAACACTGTGTTATATTTATTAAAATAGGGGTAGCAACATTGCAATGAAAGATCCTGTTGCCTAGGGAACTCTATGTCACTAGTACTTAGTGAGTTGAAGGAATTGGTAGATGTTACACTAGGATGGAAGACTGAATTCTCAAAGTAGATTGTATGACAAAGAGCACTTACAATCTGGGAATAGTTTTAGTAATGAAATGGTTTGAATCCTCTGAACTTTGTGTCTCATAAAATGTCATGGTTTCAATGTACAAAGACAGCTATACATCTTATAGCACTTGTATACCAATTAGCCCATTTTGTATAGCATTTTGGGATGCGATACTTGGATGAAATTATTCCCTGACTAAGTGGCCTCAGTAGGGCAGGGGTGGGCAACCTATGGCCCGCGGGGTACATGCAGCCCGCCAGTGATTTTTTTGCGGCCTGTGAGATGTCTCAAGAAAAAGAAAAAAAAATCAATCTAATTTTACATCATCACAAAAAACGAGCTAGCTGCTTAGAATTTATCGGCACTAATGATGCTGTCAGGTAGGCCTATTATCCCCATTAATTATCAACTACTGTATTGACATTATGTTTTTGTGAATACAGATTAAGTACACACACCTATTGCTTGAAAGTCCTCGTAATCAAAGGTTTGAAATTTACAGCAGGTCGTTGGTTAGTTGCGGCCCAGTCAATTTTTCACCCCTTATATCTGGCCCATTCATTCAAAAAGGTTGCCCACCCCTGCAGTAGGGCCTCAGCAGAAGCAGTAGCCTTGGATGTAGAATTGCATTTAGTTTGCTTAATAGGCTCAAGCAGTTTTTGCTTGTCAGTGAGAGCGAGAGAGGAAAAGAGATAGAGAGGGTGGTCCAGGGGAGGGACATGGTAAAAAAAAAAAAGGAGGGTCACTTTGGTTTCTGTAGATTATTCTTAATCATACTTATCGGCAGCACTTTCAGTTTATGGAAAGCTTGCCGACATTTTTAAACTTTTGTACAAAGGAACTTGAAATATGCTTCAAGGTGCAAGTGTCTTATTACTATATATGAGGAGATGAAAAAAATAAAATAAAAACATTTTGGATAATGTTTTGCATGTTTTCAAGATGAATTTTTAGAACAAATGTGTTTGGAATTACTAGATGGAAAAGTTGAGTAAGTGAAAAAGATTTATTGCTGACTTTGTTACATTAGAGTCGTTGTGTTACAAAGTAGACGTTTATAAGGTCTGATAGCTTTTAAAAAGACACATCAGCTTGCTTGCCCTACTGCCGTAGTCCTAAACCCCTCAATTGCGCATGTAGTTAGACCTTGTCTGTAGTTTATCATTGTTATCAAGGGATTATGCTTAAGGACAGGTTGATACCAGTTTGTCGGGGGGGGGGGGGGAAGGAAGGCTTCATACTTAATGGGAATTCGTACTCTTGCTATAAGAGTGACAACTGAGTGGTCATTGTCACAAGTGGCTGTAGTAATGAAACCTAATCAGTTTGTTCAAAAGAGGAAGTTTTAATCATAAATTTTGTGAACTGCCTAGATATTTTTAGATATGACTCACAATAGGGGTTCGTTTACATTGCTGTGTGTTTCTTGTAGGTGGTACAAAATCCGAAAACAATAGATTGAAAAGATTCTTTTGTCAATTGTGCCTCGGTGTGATATCACTTCTCCTTTGTTCAAATTCCCTTTAAACGTACAAAATGTTTGAACTTCAAATGAACGTATTTGACGAAAATGGCACGTAGGAATTTCACCATACTGTTTCAAATCTATTCCCTATCTATTTTACAGGCCTTTTTGTTTATTTTTTCACTGGACAATTCTTTAAAAGAATTTTCAATCCATTTCAAGTTTTCATTTTGACAATCTTTAGTTGATATTACAGAAGAGACCCTGAGAATGTAAATCTCGTATCACCACCATGAGTGCGTTAGAAATGATGAAATCACACCATGAGTTCCAAAAGACATCGAAAGACATCAGTTTACTATTAAATTTGTTGCATTCGAAAACCAAAAATCAGGTTTCTCTCGAATTAGGTGGCACCAGATTGTCGCAACCCGGGAAAATAATTTGCCATGCATATTTCTGTAGCAGTGTCAAAGGTTCTCAACTGTGTCTCTTAACAAGTACTGTGGTTCCAGTGTACTAAAACTGCTATAAAACTGTGCATGTCTATAGGAATGTCGCCAATTTTTGCAATATTAATTATTTTGGCAATGTGATTCTGGATAAATTGTATCCATGTGACTGTATAGACCTTTAAGTTATTTCCAGGGGTATCCAATTATGTTTTAATATTACATGTTTTGGTTCAGAAAATATTCAGATGATATGACAAACTTCTTCTTTAAAATGTATTGAAAATATGTAAAAAAATCATGATATTAGCCACTCTCTTTAACTGTCGAAAATTATGAATAGTTTCAGCAACAAATTTAAATTTCAAAGTATAATGTTGAAGGGAAGGAAAACCACAGGGGCTAGAAGATAAATGCATTTTTCCACCCTTTCTTTCTTCTGTCTGAAAATTCTGCGTAGAGAAATTATTATTATGATTAATATTTTCAGACTCGTTTTGGTAGAATTATTCAATTAAAAAAGAGGGCCGTGTTCAATTCTAAAGCAACTTCTACATTTTGTATATTAGTAAGAAGATTGCAGAAAGTAATTTTGTCCGTTTGTGGTTGTCACCTGTCATACCTACAATGTTTATGTTCGTTTTATTGAAATAAATTGCTCCTGACAAATTAATCTGTGTTTTTATTTTTTTATTTTTTGGTCGTTGAATGAGTATTTCAAATATTACATCTTAGAGGGATTTCGTATGTTGGTTTACAACAGAACATGCCTTCACATATAAGGTGTTAGAAGTTGTATAACAACCATGGCTCATGTATGTGTTACCTCTCTGAATGGGTTAACGCTTAACTATTAGACGAACAGAGGAGCTGACGTCATCAAGATTTAGCTTAAAGGAGCATACTACTTGTTAAATATTTATTTAAACGTGGATATCGTGAAAATTAACATAACGAATGAAATATTTCTGCTTTATGTTTGCCCTCTATTATTATTACCTTCCCTCTACTCTCTCATTTCTATAACTTTGCCCATTACGTCTTCAAAGATCACACTCTTCGACGGCACCAATCAACGCTGACCAAAAGTAAAACATGTCCGGCTACATTTACGATATATATTCACGGAAATGATGCACATACAAGATGACGTCATGGAAATGTCACACGACTTCACAACCTGTCACGAAAAAAAACTCGCGCACAAAGAAACGACTCATGCCGGTAATCTGACCTAGTTTCGAATGAGGTGTAACAGAAGTGTTAGACACCACCATCGATCCCAGAAAATGCACACAGCTTGTTACCGTCGGTAATTAGACACTAGTACACAGTCAGTACATGCAGCTACGGTCAATACCCACAACACAGTGTACATAGCAGCGATGGACATCTCAGGTCTAGATAAAAGATAACAAGGTATCACGTTTCACGACTGTCTGAATTTTGTAGCGACACAAACAAAACGTCACTTGCAAGCAACGGAAAGTTAACTTTTTCAGATGGCCGCACGCGGTTTGGGGCGAGTCTTCAATGCCTTTAAGACGTCACAAGATAAGATATAAAGTCATATTGTCTTGTACTTGGCCGACAGTATAAACTGCGGATGTATTAGTAACAACTTTCAGCAGGCTAGACATTACATAACAGTTAACAAAGGTATACTATATAGACAGGCAAAATACTTCAAGATTTCGATTAAGATAAAAACGACACAATTTTTTAGTTACACGCAAGAAATACAAGTAGAGACGTATTAGAGACAATATGTAAATAAATATTGAACCTCTTTGTGACTAATTATTGTATTTTTATATTGATATTAAACCACTACACAAAAGATCTTAAGTGCTGTCTTAAAATGCGAAAAAGTGAGGTAAGAAAACTAATGTAATTGCCAAAATAATACAAATAATTTTGCAAGACTCATTAAACGAACACTTAAACCGTAATATTTAGAAAAAGACAAGGACCAAATAAAACTATTGGTTGGAGCATGGGTGACTTTTCGTCTCAACAAGGAGACCACTCCACCGACACTGGCCCCCATAAGATGATTTATATACCCCATTTACATCGACGGAAAATGTTTCTGATCTGTTCAAGATGAAATTTAAGAAATATAGCCCACGCATATTCTGCAGCTCTTTGAATACCGACCGAACAGACAATGTGAGAGTACATGTTTGCCCTCACCTCCCCCCCCCCCCCCAGGACCCAACCCGCTTTTTACCTGTCTTCCGTGGATTGACCACTAGGAGAATGGAGATCCGAAAGAAGAGAGATTACGTTCTTAATTGATAACGTCACTCATGTTACAGGGCACGTCTTATCGTCTGGCAATCTTTAAATTCATTTCCTCATTTCTTAGTTGCAAATGAAATTGAATCTTAAAATATGGTTAGGCCTACAGTTTATATATCTATATACATATGTATATCGTATTATTATATTGAAAAATGCTGGTACGAGCTGCTCAGTACACGTTGTTGGTCAAATATTTGTTAAAACATTAGAGGCTCAGATATCACTTAGATCGACGCAGTTACAGGTATCGCAATTCTTTTCATCGGTGTAGTAAAGTCCTGAAGGGCATTCATCGGGGCAAAAGATGGCATCGCACTGCTGTCTCAACGCTGTATAGAAAGAAAGAAAACTAGTAAAGATGGATCGTGCTCGGCCCAAAGCCTAGAGCAATAGGTGGGCCCATTATCCCTATAGCAGGGTTTCCCTAACTTTATGCCCCACGAACCCCCTGTGGATGTCAGAGTTGTCCACGAACCCCCAACTTCCAAGACACGATCTGAGTCGTTATTATACTATAATACGCATAACTGCCAGTGTCTGTGTCATAATTCAGTTATTTATCACATGCACGGTACGGTACTACTATGGCAACATATGCGTATGGAACGCGAAAAGAGTCTGTCGATAGGTACGACTTTTGTACATTACTAAATTATATGATATATCAGATTTTAGTTCAACAAAACTGGGACATTCATTCATTTAATGTGTTCCTTAAAATGTCTGAGAACAATTTGGAGAGTAAAGACATCCAGGAAAGTACTTTTTGAAAACATCTAGCAATTATAGCATGCTATAATTTAGGGCCAATACTGACTACCTCTAACTACGAAGTCACGGCGACCTTTGCTTGATGTCAACATACTTTGTCCATTCCTAAGGCCATATGATCTGTGATTTACTAAGTAATTTTGCTTTCACGTGAACGGAATACTCTTTTGAAATGATCTTAACAGATTAACCCACAACAACGTCACAGTTTTGTGATTTAAGGCGTGCGTCCTGCGCGTGTAATCACTCTTTCTGTACAGATTACGCAACTAATTAATGGTCCATACAAAAAATGAGATCGTCCATGCCGGTTAATCGAGCATGCAGTAATTGTACGGCAATTGTATTGACTATTAACTTCGGTCAAAACTTTCCTTCTTTTATAACCAGCTGCTGTTTTAACACAAGAGGAAAACAATAAAAAAGCAAAAAAAAGTATTAAAAAAAAAGCAGGGAGGGCGCTTCGGGGGGGGGGGGGGCATTGATCTTTGTACTATTGACTAAACTAGACGAAACTGTCAGAAACTTTTCGTGCTTGAACACTTGTTTTCGGATGTAAATATCGGTATCGTTTTTAATGACTATAACGGTTTAATCGGTTTTTATGTGCAACCAAATCATGTGGAACTAATTGTCACCGTTTATGACCATAATTGAAATGTAACATTTGGTCAAAATATCCATCTCTCTGAACCAAGCTAATTACAAGTTTGAGGTCACGAGTAGTGCAACCCAGTTTGGAATGAACTTCATAACAATTTATTTT
>JAIPMN010141937.1:0-10512 GCA_020650975.1 Apostichopus californicus
AAGCTTTAAGATTCTTATGAAAATTGGCTCTCTGACAATTTAAGAGTTACAAAAAAGAAGAAAATGTTTGTCTTAACCTACATAAGTGATTTTTACATATTTTTCTCTTAAAGGGTGTCAAGACTCGCGCAAAAAGAAAGGTCTAATGCCGGTAATCTGACCTAGTTTCGTATGAGGTGTAACAGAAGTGTTAGACACCACCATCGATCCCAGAAAATACACACACATCTTGCTACCATCGGTAATTAGACAGTGACACTAGTGTACAGTCAGTACATACAGCTGCTATCAATATCCACAGCACAGTGTACAAACAATACAGCGATGGACATCTCAGGTCCAGCTAAAGATAACAAGGTATCACGTTTCATTACTGTACTGTCTGCATTTTGTAGCGACACGAACAAAACGTTACTTGCAAGCAACGGAAAGTTAACTTTTTCAGATGGCCGCACACGGTTTGGGGCGAGTCTTCGATGCCTTTAATATGTTTATGATTTATCAGATGTTTAGTCCACATGCAGTGCTAACAACACTCAAGCTTGCCTAGTTATCTGAACAGCTGCTCTCAGCCTCTCATTGACAATTTCGATTCCTGCTTGACTCTAAAAAAAGGCCTATCACTACCGGTAAGAAAAATTATAATTATAGGACAATTCAGGCCACTAGGATGTGTGTGTGTTAAAGACATCAAAGCCAGTTAAATAATGTTTCATTTAGTTCTTCACTGGTGAATAACCATGCTCATTCAGAAAGAACCTAAAAACAAAGAAACCTTCTTAGCATTTTGTGTTTCCAGACATCTGAGTACTTTATGACTTACACGCAGTTCATATTGCTGGAAATAACGTCATTACTACTTCATCATATGGGAACCATTTTAGGTTGTCCAACTTTTACTTTACCTTTCAACGAGGGAAAATATGCTCTCAAATTATGAAAAAAAACAGTTGAAAACCTAAACTTGGACAAAAGATACTCTTGTTAATGACAAAGTCTGACAAATTACCTGGCCTTGTTTTGATTGGTCCATAGAACAATCAGGAACCAGCTTGGACAACTTTACAATCCAGTTATTTATTTTGTCTCTCCGCCTCCTCTCAACCTCATTGTGTGTCGCCCTCCTTCTATCATCCCTGGCTGTTCGTACTGTGTCGAGTTTCCTGAAGAAAGAAAATCAATAAGCATATAAATCAGATGGCAATAATTGTTGTGGACCTATATGTCTCTTTAAGACAGAGGTGCTCACGAAATGTGGACCTATATGTCTCATTAACGCAGAGGTGCTCACAAAATGGAACTTACTAGCCACAGTGAGTTTTGTGTCCAATCCAAATGCTGCAACATCGAAGGATGTAATTACCCATGAAATCGGGATATTACAGTTTATCGTCCTATAAAGTGACAGGTTTTCAAAGTAGGGGTCACTACCCTTATTAGAGTACCCCCCCCCATTACTATAAAGGTTTTGAAAACCTTTCCAGAGGGCCATACTCTGTCCACCTGTGTTCTAAACCAATGGTGATTTATGATGTAAGTAACCAAATTATACAAACTGTACTAATAAATTACAAAAACAGAGAAAAAAGAGCAACTAATTTACATAGATAATAATACTCTCATACACATACTAGTGATTACACTGTAAAGAATAATAATGTGAATAAATGAATAAATTAACATCTATAGGGGTCAATACTTACGGTTCCCTGATAGAAGAAGAAGGTCAGTGTAAAGCTTTCACAATTTTCATGATCAATGAATAGTTTAGAACTAACTTTTGGGTTTACTTTTTTTTTTTCGATACTAAAAAAGAAAACCAAAAACAGTGGTTGAAGAATTCGGGGAACTGTTAAGGGGACAGCCCCCCCCCGCCCCCCACTTTCCCCAAAATACCACTGTGAACAATGCTATAGCTCTACAGGTAATATGGAATAGTTATTGGTACAACTGGCCTTTGTGATCTTTGGCCTTGAGCAATATCTTGGGGTGACAACATAAGAAAAGTAAATGGGGAAGGGGAAGGGCTTTAGGTAGGCCTTAATTACCACAATCAGGAACACCGCTACAAACTTACGGGGAAAACTGATGAGTTCTTGGTGCAATTGTCCTCTGCGAAACACCCTGGAGGACATCTTGAGGTGACATCATGACATAAAATTGTCCTGGAAAAAGAAAATACACAAATTGATAACCTTGTCCCCTCGTGCAAGCTAGCTTAAATGCAATCTGGGCATCGATTCTGGTGGGTCAGGGTGGGGTTCTGGTGGGTCAGGGTGGGGTTCTGGTTGATCCTGGCTCAGTCCACAGAAAGCTCCTTGGTGATGGGCCATTAACTTTGCATGCAGACCTTTCATTTAGTGTACCTTTAACCTTCAAGCTGTGTCCTGTACTCTCCTATCTGAGCTATCCAGGCCACTTTTTTTCTGTATGAAACCAGGGCACACATCCCAGTTGCGTTTGATGTAACAGGACTAGCATTTCAAAAGAAACTGTTGTCCTTAAATAGCTCGAGTTGGTGCATTTGGTACCGATAAGGCGATAACGAGTAAAATTGTTGTTCTTACCACCAGCATTTGTGGCTGACTGGAGTGTTTGGTTCTCTGCTCCTGTTGAAGCGCCATTAGTCTCTGACATTGCAGATGCTGGAAAGTATGTGAAACGAGTTTCTCCGCTTTGCCCGTCACCCGAGGAATTCTCCTCCGAGTTGAACGGGGCCTGAATTACCTACAGTATGGTACAAAAAAGGAAAACCATATGTTAACAAGCAAACAAATGAGGAAATTTCATGCAAAATTGAAGTTAACTTGACTGTACAGTAGTTCTTTGGTTCCATTTGCAGACTCCTAGACCATAAAAGATGTTAACGAATCCCTACAAATAAAGAGTATCGCCAAATGGTCTCAGCCCCATGTTGGTCTCAGACCCATGTTGGTCTCAGCCCCATGTTGGTCTCAGCCCCATGTTGGTTGGGGCTACGGTCAGGAATTAGTTGCTTGTCTTTGCACAAGATTTGGCACCTACATTATTTGTTCTGATTTTCTGCAGAGTGTATTCAAATCAGCAGAATGTTGGCTTTCACAATTATTTTTTTTTCTTTGACCTCAAGGACCCCTCAAATGTTTTCATACCCCCTAGGGCTCTGCTCCCAATACACATGCTCTAGTGTTACTGTTCATAAACCAAAGCATCTATGACACAACTTATATTTGGGAAATCTTCGGTTCTACTTAGAACTGCCCCCCCCCCCCCATCCCTGCCTTAATGTAACTAGATCCTCCAAACCGCAAAAAAAAAAAATTTTAAATTCATAAGACAATTACATATTATTTGCCTATCAATCACGTGGCAACATGTAGATTAGATATCTTGCTTGGCTACCCGGATAGCGGAAGGATCAATTTCTTGATATTCCGGGTTACAGACAAAACCATGGATGAACTACAACCATCCATAACTATTAACTATACATCCTAGAGGAAATTCCCCCTTAGTGTCTGGGTGCCTTGTGACACCCATCACATGACGTATCACCTGACAACCCTCACTGTCTAGAGAGGAAGCTCGGGAAATAAATTACTAATTGAATCTTAGTTACAGTATACATAAATAACAACAGTTTATAACATGTGGTAGGCCAGTCTTCTCCACAGACAAATTACATTATGAACCAGGAAACACACTGATTAGAGTGCAGGGTATTGTCATGTGTGTATTGACAGTACAAAGCTGACAATATTTGTATTGAAACAAAAGTTCTCTATAGATAAAGTTCTATTTTCTTTTTTTCCCTAAGTTTGTAGAAATTTTGGAAACTGAGTTTACCTGAGCCAGGGCTGGTTGGCCTCCGGTCTGCACCGTAGTCCTCTGACTGGTTGGAGTCTCCGCGTTGGTTTGTGGGAGAGACACGACGCGGTAAGTCACAGAGCCTACCGAGACGTTACTTGCATCTGATGGGAATTGATACTGCCAAAGGAAAAACATGAAAATAACAGTAAAATATTACTGTATATTCACTGTACATTGAGTCTTACACATGTATGCTGGTAGTCTCTCAAATGTACTGTACAGTAAGGTGCAGTCAACCATAGTTGGAGTCATGCAAGCTTCCGCATTAATTAATATCAACTCAAGGCACTGTACATACTGTATATATGTATAGAGAATTATGTAACTTGTATTAATTAAGATCCATTTAAGACTTCACTTCTATCGATGACATTGCCTTTACCAAGCTTTTTGTTAGTATATACATACATGTATGTCAGACACACAAATGTTGATACTGCACTACATGGTTAACTAGTAAGTACTGTGGTCAGTCAGTTATCATATCAGTACTGTACATCCATGGGTACCGGTGGGAGGGAGGAAGCTGGGTGAGGTGGGGGGGGGGGGGGTAAAATGCCCAATGGCTAAGCAGCCACTGTAAATTTACATTCATGGGATGCTGTTGCTATGGAAACACACCTCAAAGTTCTATACAGCAGTATAGTGTTAACTACAGAATGTACAGTAGCTCTTAGTATAGGTGAATTTTTATAATATCACTGTCTACACTGTTATCTTAGGTTTTTCATATTCATAATTTGTCATGATTCACTGAAGCTTTTAAAGGTCGAAGGTCATTCATGTTTATCATTGCAATACATGTCATGTACAAATTTCAGCACATCAGAACTTTTTTGATATTTTCTTGCATCCTTCAAATACAATCAAGTTCTCTAGTACATCGACAGAACTTTCTTAATTTATTCTAGATCTACAGATGGGGAATTCAGTATCAATTTACAGAGCGCAAAAGAGACTAACAATCGACTTAGGAGACTGAAAAAAACTGTTAAACCTTACCAAGCTATCTGCATTAGCCAATTGTCCGTCTTCATCTGCTGTAACCACGGTAACAGGTTCTGAAATAATAGGGCATGTCCTTTAACAATTTCAATCAATCTCCATGGAAACAAATTACTGTACCACTATGTGAAAACTTCATCCCCAATTTTCAATGGCAGTATTTCAATCAGGTAACAGAATGCTAAGAAAGGTAGCCATTAGTTTTATCCAACCAGATCTTAATCGCAAGAATTTTACCATACGTACCAATTATGTTACATTACCCATATATATCTATAACTTTAAGATTGGGACTTCTTCCAATGCCACTGTATATGGTGATGTTTATTAAGCAAGAGATGAAAAGTGATGAATGTTAAAGCTGCCTCTAAAGACAATTATCAGCATAATATCCTAATTTACATTTTGAAAAGAGCAGAGGATGCTTTTGGATCATAATTCAAATCCAAATGGCTTTAGTAGTTGTGCCCAATTATCTGTGAAAATGAAGAAATGTGGAACAGGCATTTATTTCCAAACTCAGGGCTTGATATAAAAACACAGGATTCAAACTGACTGACGGTACTAGGTCGGCTCCTGTACAATCCCCAGGAATGCTTACTGGGATGTCAAACTTGTTTTAAAGGCATTGAAGACTCGCCCCAAACCGCGTGCCGCACACTGAAAAAGTTAACTTTCTGTTGCTTGCAAGTGAAGTTTTTCTCGTCCCTACAAAATACAGACAGTAGTACCTTGTTATCTTTAGCTGGACCTGAGATGTCCATCGCTGTATAGGTTGTACACTGTGCTGTGGGTATTGACCGCAGCTGTTTGTACTGAGGTACACTAGTGTCTAATTACCAACGGTAGCAAGCTGTGTGTGCATTTTCTGGGATCGATCGTGGTGTGTAACACTTCTGTTACACCTCATTCGAAACTAGGTCAGATTACCGGCATTAGACGTTTCTTTTTGCGCGAGTCTTCACACCCTTTAATGGTAAAGCACACAGTACAACATACCTTCTTGGTCGTCTTTCATATCCTGCTCTCGATCTGTGTCACCTTTGACCCCTTCGTCACTGAAATATTAAAAAAGGGGATGCAATTTTGATAAGATTCAATATAGAACAAAAAGTGCAACTACAGGGAACGTTAAACGATTAGTCCACCGGGTGAATCACTTTTTACTTCTGTGAGATGTATTCACGGTGGAATTAAGGAAATTACATGGCAGTTTTTGTGCTTTTCATCAATCCACATTTTGCAGAAAAATCAATATTGTATGTCACATTGCATTTTTTCGTTTTTCACAGGACAAATCATGCTGTTGTTTGAGTACTGTCAATAAAGTATGGTTGAGGCCTCTAAGTATGATTTAAAAAAGGAACCATTCCTGACCTTTCCTAAAGTACTGTAACATTTCTGAAGTAAAATGTAAACATCTACAACTCAGATATCATGACTGTGACAGTCTCAAGTCCCAGGCTTAAAACTGTTCCTGGAATTGTCCATGGATTTCATCTACATAAGTCCCCGTACATTGAATATCCCTGAATTTGGAGAAAGGCCCTGAATAAATTCAAATTAGTTAACCTTTGGCATTTGTTCTCACATTCATAGAGACATCTTGAACCTATAATGATTGTTCAAACTAACTGTAAAAATGTGGAGTTCCTTCATGGCTCACAGACAAAAACCATTCTGGATAATTCCACATGTATCCCATAAATCACATGAATATGTTCATGTTGCACTTAGTGATGAATAATACTGGTCAGTATAAAGTTTTTTGCATTAGATTTTTACCTTGGACAAAATACATGCACAGCGCTGCACCACCAAAGCACTGAGAGACCCTTTAAATATCTTCCTATATAGTTACATACAGTGTAGGTATAACCCCTTATGTCAACTTGGGGCTGAGAGAATGGGGTGTCAAGTTATCAACATCAACAACATGTCCCCAGATTTCCCAGAACACTGCTCAGAGACCCTAAAAATATCTTCCTATAGATACATCATAGGTAATAATTATTAATCATAAATAATTAATCGTAGATACATGTATACATCCTTGGTAATAATTATGTCAACTTGGGGCTGAGGAAGAGAGGTGCCAACATAAATATCATGTCCCCAGATTTCCCAGTAAAAAAGTACAGTACAGTATGTATGACACCTTACAATAATTAGAACTCAGTAATTAAGGGTTAAACTTCAAAACATAGCCTATGTGTAGTTCATTTTAGAACCATGCTGTTTACTGTCTAACTGTCTCTAAGCAGGTATAATAGGTTTACGTTACAAAGTACTGTGTAACGATGTCAAAAGCACCATCAATAATATATATTTCAGAACACCTACAGTAGCAGACATCGATTCACCACTGTAGCATGTACATGTTTACACTGCTTTGCTAATTGTTATTTTTAAGAAACATACATACATGCTAATTTGTGCCAACATCAATCAGTTTGTTATAAAACCAAAAAGCCAACAGTGCTTCCTTGTCAATATTAGCCTCAACTGTTATTCAAATTGCCCAATCTACATCAAATTTTGCATAGAATACTGTAAGTAGCTTCGAAGTTGACTGTGGAGCTCAGTTAATGGTAACCTACACACAGGCATATTTGTAAAAAGAGTACTTACAGATGGGTAAATTAGACCGTTCTACAGGTTATGTAACATGGGATCCTGGCCAAATTTCATTTCAATAGCTTCTGATATACCCTGACATGACCCAAATGTATAGAATTTGAAGTTACCAAGCTATTTAGGCCTTACTCCTTAGGTATGAAGACAAAGTATTTCAAGCTATCTGCAGTGATCAATTGGTCATTAATTACTTTACATAAATAGGCCTCTAGAGGCCTAAGAGCAGTTTTGTGAAACTGCTTCTAAAATGCTAGTTAAGTTATAATTTTAGTAGTTCCCTTATAAATATTCCTCGCGAGATCCCGTGAGAAGTTTACGAGATCTCATGAGAAATACACAAGATTTCACGAGAACTTATGAGATCTCGCGAGAAGTTTGTGATAACTTATGAGATCTCACGAGAAGTGTACGGGTTCTCATGAGAAAAGCAGGAGATCTAACGAGAAGTTCATGAAAACATGAGATCTCGCGAGATGTTTGCAACTGGTCATGAGATCTTGCTTAGACGTTTATGAGATCTCACAATCTTGAGTATATGAGAACTTATGAGATCTCGCAAAAGATCTCATGAAAAGTTCTCAGAATCTCACGAGGAGTTGCGAGAAATTATGAGATCTCACATGAAGCTAAATTTGCAATTGTCCATATGTGTGTTCATTTAGAATATCAGAAAACAATTTGGAGATTAAAGCAGCATTTTTGCATCCTTTTCTATGATATTTCTCAATCTCACTGACTCCACTATGCCATGACGACATACATAACTAGCTTATCTATTTAAATTTTACTTCAAATGGTGGCATAAAAGTCGAAAAATTTGCAACTTTCAACTTTGTTTTTCTCCAAGATATTTTCCGTTGGGATCCCAATTAACCTCGCCCATAATATGAATATTTAAACACTACGAACGTCATTGACCAATATGTAATATACACCAAGCTTGATTTGTGTACAGTCTATATGGCAGTTGTACCAGGGAGTTCCATAACAACTCCCTGGTTGTACCAACGCAAAGTCTTGAATCTATTTTAGCAACGGCTCATAACTAAACCTGCATCTCTGATTGGTTGAATTCAAACTAGTGCTCATGAATAAACATACTATTCACTGATTGGTGCAATTCAAACTAGTGGATTTGGAGAAATGAAAAATTTGTCGTGGACACTTATACTCGTTATCGACAGAAATCGTTAATTACTCGCCAATTAACGCTCTTGGCTGGGTGAAACTTGGATGGTATCTTAGTTTGCTGTTTCATGATTGATACATGTAAAAAAATCGATGCACATGTCAAAAAGGTGGAAAAAAGCGACCCAACGCAAAATGCTGCTTTAAAGAAAATTTTAAGCAATAATAGCACGCTATAATTTGGGCCAAATAGACTACCTTTGAAGAAAATATAATTCCATATGACTTCTCCATAACCATTTCATGACCAACAGGGTGACTTTTAATTGAACATTACTTACATACAGCATTATGATAAAAATACATGTAAAGCCAAAAGTGGATAGAAAAATGACAGAACTCTAGGAGGTTGGTTTGGAGGGCATGGTACATAGGCAGCACATGGTTTATTAATTGTTGCTCCCTAATAGCGAGCTCTAAAAGTGAATAAAGAAAACAAGAAAAACACTTAATTAGCTTAGACCAGGCTACTGTCAGAAATTTGCTCTAAATTATTTCTTTACTAGACCTAAAAGCAACATGAAAACTACTGTAGGCCTAAGCAATCATAGTACATGTATGATGAAAACCAGATAATTAAGTTTTGGCCGAAACTCAGCAATATTTCTGAACAGCATTGAATCTCGACATCTCTTACTTACAAAGCCAAGTTAGGCCTAGCCTATGCATCGTACTCGTAGTTCAACCATTGACACTTCTCATTGTAATGTAATGATGTATTAGTACTAGTATTAAGAATACAGTAATAGTACTAGGGCCTACACAAAATGGAACAGAAGATGAAATAGACTAGCCTAAGCCTACGTATTTCAAAACTACAAAGTGGTGTAATTTTTCTTGAAAGTCACTAAAATACAGTCTAAATACTCCAAAGACACATTTTTGGCTCGAACTTCAACTCTTCCAGCTCCAGTGTTACTAGCCAGTGTTACTGTCTTTAGCCTATACTACAGCTGTATGGCTGCCTCATTTCTCAAAATAGGTTAGCTATACGTTAGGCCTAACATAGTAACAATAACAGAACACCTATGCAACAGTGTGTACTAACTACTATTACTAAAAGATTCTCATACCGACGCAGTAAGTGTCATTTGGTCAACCGACAATGTCCGTTACAATGTACAGCAACTCCCGCTAAATGCGCAGGTCTACAAATTCTTCGTGGTAAGTCAACATTTTGAAACAAAGCCACTCCCGGAAATATTGAGAGGTTATTTCCTTACTCACGTACCATCTACAACGAAATACAACCGTAAAAGTGGACTTACGCGTGTTCCAAAGCTTGGTCTAACACATCCATGTGCTTCGATGAGTTAGAAAGTTTGAAAACGAATCAAAATTTAGGATGAAGTCACGGGGCCAAACAAGCTGGTCATGTGAGGAAACTTTAGGACATGTGACAAAAGAGACTAACGCATTGGAGACTGACCAAATATCAACCAAACTATTTTGCTAAAAGAGTCTAACATTTTCAAGGAAAAAGTGTGGGCAACGTTTCGCGTTTATGATTTCCATGTTCAATGGCCGGACAACCGTTTGCGGTATACTCATTCTGTGATAAAACTTTTTCAATGGTAAGAGAGCAGAGAAACCTGTCTTTTCAAAACAATCTGTTGCATGAGTGCATTTTACATCCACTTATATCCAAATTTGAAGGTGTTGTATAAAACAAATAATGAATGGTTTCCATTCGTGCAAATATTTCATTCGTTGAAAGATGTAATTTGTTCCATTCAACTCGGCTGCACCTCGTTGAATGGAACAAATTACATCATTCAACGAATGAAATATTTGCACTATTGCACTCATAACCATTCATTACTTGTATAATAA
>JAIPMN010141953.1:2326-13925 GCA_020650975.1 Apostichopus californicus
AACCCCCCCCCCCCCCCACCAACGTATTTCAGCCCCTGTACGTATATAGTAACATAAGTTCTCAAAGACGATGAGCTTACGAGACATCCTCATTCATTTTACAACAGTATTAATTATAAACTTGATATGATATAAGATCAAAGGTGACTACTGCACGTCATGTACCTAAACATAGCATTGTTATTATTATTTTTTCCTTCAAATGTAGGTTACTCCTGTTCCAGGTGCATATGAGGCGGAAACATTTTTAAAGGAATTTGAAGTCAGGCCTGCCACATATACTTTCAAAAGCGAAGGAAGAAAGAGAGCTGCTGACGTCATAAGGCATGGCGCATACTTACTGCCGGGGGCATACGAGAAACATGATTTAATATACGACTTGAGCAAGACTAGGGATACGTATTCCTTTAAAAATTCATCTCGAGCGAAACAATTACCAATGGTTAAAGATAAGGTAAAGGAAGACATACTTAAAGTGGCTGTATGGTTGTATAGGTTTGCAACGTAATTTGTAAACGTCACGCGTACACACACTATCACTTAATGTATGTTATACTGCAATTATGGGCACATTGTTCTAATGTATTGCAATAATGTCATAACATATATGTATGGTTCGTCGATGTAGATTCTCCCTTTAGTATATGAGTATACAAGTACGAGAACACGTGATCTACTCGCGACTATATACAAATACCTATCTAGAACTCTTTTACTTGTTTCTAGACTAGATTTCCAGAATGGTCCGGGGACGAGTGATATAGTATAACTTCACGATGAAGGTAAATGAGTACAAATAAATCCCAGAATATGAGTACCAGTATACAGCAACTTTACATACGTACATCGATTCCCCTTCCATGACAGATGTACCCGTAGTAACCACGTTCTATATATCGAGAATGCATTCTATTCAATTCTTGTAATGTATGAAAATACTTTATACATTTCTTCATGTTGCATATTTCATCTTTTCTTTACCCATTGCAGGATATTAATGTCAGTCCCACGGCCTATCAAATGGAGTCTTATCTCAGTGTGTCCGTGAAAGAGCCCAAGAACAAGTAAGGAAAGCCGAAAACATGCATGATGCGTTATGAATTATGGAACGCCCAAAGGGACAGCGTTCCGTTGTTCTCTAATGTTAAATTGTTTCACAGGAATTGCTATAACAGATCCCTGTATGATGCAACTACTTTTAATTTGAATGTTATATAAAAAGCCTCGGTAGTTCGGACTATACTAGCAAATGATAACAGGAACACCGAGGTATATGTTTTCATAATTGTTCGTCGAATCTAATTAAATTTTATCTAACAGTGCAAAAACATATTTCCGACAAGCGCAAAAATGCTGAAATTGCCAAAAGTAAAATATACGTAACCAAACTATTTTATTCAAACATTGCGTTCAAAGCAAGATTAAGGAATATACTTTCCCCTAGTTACCAAAATAAGCAAAAAAACAAGAAAGACATATATTAATAAGAGTTGTATAAGACTTATAAATTTAACCATGTGACCAGATATCTGCAATTTAGAATATCATACGTGATCATATAATGTTTTTCTTTCATTTTCTCTTGCAGACAAGCTAACTTCAAATCGGCTTCGATGCGCTTCCCGACTGTTTACTTTAAAGGGGTGAGTCATGGCTTAAATTATAGAAATGATATATGATCCGAATATTTCACCTCATTTCTACCATGGTGGGACTGAACATGTGAGGTGGGGTGGGATAGACGGGCTTGTGGGTAAAACATCAAAATATTTAGATTTCGAGGTGTCAATTGGTATAACTTCCATTATGAAACGAGCTTGGATGAACGATTTGTAGACGAATTTTCTATCGGGAAAACGATCGTTGAGGGGGGGGGGGGGGAAGTCATCCAAAAAGTGTGGGTGTGGGGGTCACTGGATGGGTAGGGGCGGTGAAAGAGGCAGGTGTTATCCATCGTGTATTAGTTCACGTTTTACTCGAATCTATAAGCATTTTAACTCCGGCTTCATGGGTCTTGATTAAATGCTTAATTGTCGGTGACTATAAAAGACAAACAGAACCATAGAAAACTTAATTAATGTGAATATAATATTTTTAATTTCAGACAAAAAATCCTGCGCCGTGCCATTACCAATATCGGGCACCAAAGGTTCCACACACAGTCACGTCAAGCTTCCAGTCTAGAACACCACGATTTTCTACGTCTCATACTGTAGGATATTATTGTGCAATTTAAAGTTATACCCTTTTTATTGCTCATTGCAATTTTTTTTGCTTTTAACGGCATCATCTTGTTAACGTATGGTGCGGTCAGTGCTTTGGAAAGAGACGAGACATAATTATAAAGCAACACAATGTTAGACATGGTTTAACATGTGTCGTGGGGGGGGGGGGGGGGATTCGAGTAGGAGAGCAAGAAAGTGGCCTTCATAAACTTGTGCGACGTGTTCAGGAAATAGGTTTTGCACTCGCATGCTTTATTAGGCTTAGTTATAAAATATATGCCGGCAAATTGTGGAAAATAGCCCTGTCATTTTGGAAAGACATTGCGTAGGCTATAAAGTGTTCAGGAAGCGAGTCAAAATTTCGATAGGATTACTTCCCTGTTGTGTCTCATAACACTCGATTTTTTTTAGTTGTGTTAAAATGTTCATTTTCACCAACGTCCATATCGTATGGTTGGTTATTAGCTTGTAAGCCCAGATACCACACATGCATTCACGCGCATGTAACTATATGGGTTTTTATGATGCACAGTTGCTACCGCATATACCAACCTCATCCGCCGTCCCAGACAATCTAGAAAGACCCTTTTGAGGAAGAGCTGTCTTTTGGATATCTTAAGCCTTTTTTAATTTTAATATTTTAGTTTAAATATTTATTTATTGTCTGTACACGCTATATCTAAAATGGCATCCCATATCTTTTTGTAGCACGGTTAACAATTAACAATCTCAATAAATAGTATTGCTAGGCATATACTAACACATCATATATATTTAAGTGATATGGCCGGTGTGTATCGGTTTATAGCATAACGAGTGGTGGCTGTGGAATGAGAAAGTGCCCCTCTGGTGTTGTGCCCCCCCCCCCAACTTTTTGGAAGCTTCCTACCTCCCTGTTTTGCCAGTATGTACTATTCTGTATCGAAATATATGAAATAGGACACATCTCTCAATCATCTAAACAGTAATTCTATTTTTAAGAATGCATTTGTATATTGTAACATACATTAAACTTCAAATTGAAATATGTTGTCCGTCGTTCAGGGCAGGAAATGTAATATGTATATCTTTGTGCTTTCTAACCCACAGAAGGTACCTGGTCCAGGAACCTACGATAGCACTTACCAATCTCCTATGCCAGCAACTATAGCAAAGATGGGACGCAATCACGGACTTTTCTTTACAAGTGCGTTTCAATCATGACGTTGATGATGATGAAGTGTTGTTCATGAGGATGCGGAAGGGGGTGGGGATCGGGTGGAAGAGGAGGGTTTTACCGGTAGATGAGGTAGCATCCAGTGAAACCAAATCATAAAGGCCACCGTCAGGTCCGTCACGCACTCAACATCTCGTTGCTTCTACCAGAGGTGTGGAGGGTGGCGAGGGAGTAGGCCTGACAAGAGAGGTCACAGTCACACCCAGCATTGCACCGGAGCCCTCGGTCAATAACATGATACGTGAGGTAAAGAATAACGTACACTCATTATCATAATATACTTGACTCGAGGGCCAACCTGAGGGAGCGATCAGTTGTGAGACTTCATTGCTCCAGTTTGAACAATCTTTAAAATCACTCAGATTATGCGATGGACGTCAAGTGAATTTTCTCTTTAATTAATAGTCGCTGAACATCTCGGGAAGGCACATGAACTGAACTTGATGTCCTAATTTGGCTTGATAGCATTCTAGCTCACGATATGTAACACTAGTTCAACAGAATCCTCATTGTGAAGAAATTCATCGGATTAATATCTCAGTGAATGAATAACTAACTGAAACCGGGTAACGCAAGTAAAAAATTAAAATATCAATCTATAAAGTTTACGCTGACTTCGCAAATACGCATGTTAATCTTCTTTTTTACTTCCTTGAGTTTTCCTGAAATATTGCATTTGTCATAAATTTAAGTCAACGAAAAGCTGATTTTCCCCTTTATTTCTGCTCCATCCATCCGTTTCCAACTAAGTCACGTTTATCTACACTGATTTAGAACGATATTATATTTCCGTCACAGAAGATTTCAGACTGATATAGTGATGCCGTTTCCAGATGAATATGCAAATGAGCTCAAATGAAGTGAAGAAATGTGGAATTGTATAGATATATCTGGAACTGAAATAAGATATGCAAATTAGGTTCGGGATGACGCCCAACATGCATATTCAAGACATATATGCCTTTGCAGAAAGTTGTTAATTGTTTCCTTTTCATGGTCTGTTTATGTCATTTGTAATAATTATACAAAATCAGCACGACCTTTTGATGTTAACATTGTATTAATATAGGATACTGTATTGGTCATACTTTTAAGTATTTTCCTGAGTTCAGCTTGATCAATATTTCTAAAGGCATTTCTTTAAAGGCATTGAAGACTCGCGCCAAACCGCGTGGCGGCCAACTGAAAAGTTAACTTTCTGTTGCTTGCAAGTGACGTTTTGTTTGTGTCGCTACAAAATGCAGACAGTAATGTAACGTGATACCTTATCTTTAGCTGGACATGAGATGTCCATCGCTGTATTGTTTGTACACTGTGTTGTGGGTATTGACCGCAGATGTATGTACTGACTGTACACTAGTGTCTAATTACCGACGGTAGCAAGCTGTGTGTGTATTTTCTGGGATCGATGGTGGTGTCTAACACTTCTGTTACACCTCATTCGAAACTAGGTCAGATTACCGGCATTACACATTTCTTTTTGCGCAAGTCTTCACACCCTTTAAGCATGATAATCAATATTTCTATCTTTAAACATGATATCACATTGTGCAGCTTGTAGGCTATAACTTAAGGTGGAAATTTGTGTTGATGTGTTTGATAGCACAAGATAAATTATGCAGGCTATTTGGAGTGCAGGTCATGTGTGTAGATACTTCTGGTTTTGTGCTGTTGCTGCTATGTTTGTGATAAGTTCATTTGAAAGATATATATGCTACATAAACAAATTCATTTATCATAAAGTGTATATCTCACTTCACATGTCTTTATACTTTTTTTCTTTCATCTTATTTTTTCAAGGTGATTACAGTTTTTATAACAATAATTTTTTTTACAAGATTCACAGAACCAGGAAGTCACATTCGTGGCGATAAGTGATTGGTTCACTGAACCAGGGCCCCAATGTCCAGGGGAACCCAAACGGTTGCTTCCGAAATTTGGAGCCAACAGATCACAACTGCCAGTCATATTTTTGAAGGAATAATTAAAGGTCTGATGTTAGTGAGCCATAAATTCAGATCCCTGTGTTAAGAACAAGGGAGAACAGGCCATGGTCTGTAATTCTTTTTTCAAAATTAATCAAGATTGCACTAAACAAAATAACACTTGTACTACACAAACTTAGTTAAAATGATAGCATCAATTTGCATCAAAGTCCCCTTGCCCCCAAGCACGTTTCTCATAGGGACTGGTATCCGGGGGAGGGGGCGTTTAGACGAAGTGAGGGTTCAGGGTCCCAGCTTTCACTCTTCCAGGGTCCATGAAACAAGATTTACGCCACATTGAAGTGAGCTGACATGTCACATATGATAGTGCTCATAACATTTTATTGCCATTTATGTTATAATAATAATATGTGGTAAACTGTTATCACTGTTACCTTGACATTCGGCCTTAACTTATTACATATTTTAGTTTGTGTATTACCTTTGTACAGAACGCAAACTTACATACAGACTCTGTTCCGTTTAACTTATATGGCAGCATATATTACTTTACCAACTCATCGACTCACAACTAACGCTCTTCAAATTGGCATTTTCAAGAAAACATGTGACCCAGTGGCACCAAGAAAGATCTTGATTTCCTGTGCACACAAGATAGACTTCATGTGTACACAAAAAGCATTTCATGTACACACAAGAAATATTTTCATGTGCACACAACAAACATTTCTTGCGTTATGTCACATGAAGTGTGATGCCAGAGATGGATAACTTTCCTGTGGCAGATTCAGAATAAGACTGACCGGGCCAAATTGCAAGGGGTGGGGTAAATACATATTGAAAGAAATGTAGAATCCAATACTGCAAGGGAATTCAGTTTTTAAAATGTCTTCAAATAATCAGGGACATCAAATTTGTGGGGAATGGAAACCTGCCACTAGCCCCTACCTTCATCCTTCACTTAGATCCAATACTTTCAAACTACCTCTCAAAATAGATATTAATTGAAGCTATCACATGGAAGTATCTGAAGAAAGACATGTTTCTTGTACTTTACAAACAATTTGGAATGATACAATCCTGAGAAATTGTAACCAGAAAGTCAGCAGGAATAGTTATTCCTTGTGATATGAGTTCATACTGTATATGGAATCACTTGATTGATAGAGCTACTGAGTAAATGTGTCCTGGAGTCAAGTACCAGAACATAAGAAAAGAGGTCCAGATAACTTGACCACTGCAGAGGTATTACCCTTGTGAAAGTTGATTACTGATAACAGTCATTAGTGGAACTTCATCTCAGCCAATTAAAAGAGGAAAGGTCAAATCCTGACACAGAAATGGCATTCATCAAAGATATGGTTAAAGATGAAAGCTTACAAGGTTTCCAGACTTTGACCTCAATTGACTTCAAATGACCTTCAATCAGATTCATATTTGGGCAACTATTTGGACAATATCTGTCACTAAATGTGCTTATTGAAAAAAACAAGTGGTAATAAGGGATAATGGGGTAAGGTCAAATGTTCTGTGTCAAAATAATTCCATGGGGTTTTTAATACTGAGAATTCAGAGCAGTTTAAGATATTGTGCAGTAATTATGGCTTAACTTAGATACAAATAACATTTTAAACAGCATCTTAAACATGTACCAATTAGGTATAGTGAGAGGATGGATGTATACCAAGACAGTGAGAGCAATTAAATATTACCCTGACATGGTGTAAACTTTCAGGAATTACTAAATTACAAATCATTCTCAATTTCATAACAACAATATCTATTAAGGTCTGACCAATAATATGCTTTTCTGTACTACATGACCTTGCAAAAAATATCATGCTGAAAGCAAAAGCTGAATACTGACCACATCCCTAAATAGGAAGAAAGGTTTCCAGGGATTGAATTCTGCCAGCCTTAAACAATTATTGACTTTAAGCAAATTAAAAGACTCAACTTGACAACAAACTTATCCAGCTACAGTGCTTTTTAGGTGTTACACTTTTCCTCCTTGCTGACCTCAAATGACCTTTAACCTTCACAACGAATTATTGCGCTCTTGTACTCACAATAACAAAGCCATATGCCAATATGACATCTGATAAAACTGCCTATCTTATGATGTCATGTTTTAAAATTTTCAGAATATAACCTCTGCTGGACAATCACTAGAGTTACCTAAATCAATTACAGAAAATCAACATGCCCAATATAAGAACTGCATTGGTGACCTTCCTTGAGATATCATGTTTACAACATTGTCACACTCTTTCACCCTGATGACCTCAAATGGCCTTGGACATTCAAGAAAAACCCTACAGATTGTTTACTCACCAACGGCAAGCTACACACCAAGTTTGAACTTCCTGCATCTTCAACTTTTTGAGATATTGTGTGAACAATGTTTTCAGACATTGACCTGTGCTGACCTCAAATAACCTTTGACCAATACCAACAAAAATCCCAAACTACTTCTACAAAAGGGGAACCTACATACCAAATATGGAATATACGCCAGTTATCCTACTGAAGTTAGGTTTACAAGCAAGTGTTACACACACGCAGGAATACATGTATACACACGCCACCACCATCGCATAGATTCCTTCTGCCCTTGGCAAGGAACCAAAAAGGAAAATTAAATGTTATTACAGTAACGTTACTTTAGTTTGTTGCTTGCAAGACTAGCTACAAGCTAAGTTTCAATCAAAATACTGTTTTTTTGAGGAGACTTCTTACCACACTTCACTATTTTTTCATATAATGAGAAGCAAAATTGCAAGAAGATAAAAGTACAAAAAATAATAATATTAAATATTCTCTACACTTAACTTAACTTATACAAAAAATTTTAAAAATTAATATCATAATTAACAGAAATGAAGCTTATCATACAGCTGAGAATATCTGTAACAATTTAACCCTTGATATGGAGAAAATAGTAAATTTTAACATTTTGTCAAGTATCGATGAATACATACACGTGATTGAAATGTGTCATCTTCAAACAAACTTCATCTTGATAAAGTCTGCATAAAAGTGTTTTTTTTTTCTTCACATAAACCTTAAATATAATACAATTAAATAGATCTCAATGAAACATTAACATATTATTAAATTTATCCGTGCCTGATTATCTGCTAGGTATAAGAGACAAGCAAGCCTAAGGTCAAGACCCCCTCCCCCTAAGTACCCCCAGAGGGTGTTACTCTGAATAATGACTGACTACAACCCATCTGGAAAAAGTTCTTAGTAGTCAAAGCAAGTTTATCTACCTCCCCTTCTACTCTCATTATGTGCTCCAGACAGTTTGAGTGGTAGAAAGAGAAGTAGGGTGGTAGACCAGAATGGGCCAGTCACAAGGAAAGTATATATTTTGCTACTAGGTTACCAGGTGCTCTAGACACAGTAGAGGGAGTGTGCATTTGTTGTGTGGAGACAGGTAAGTGAGAATTGAAATACATATCAGTACAGTAATATTTGTTGGTCAAATCTTTCATTGACTTGATACTATAGTCATCTGTGTATAACAAGTTCATTGTCTGATTACACTACTGCAGTTAATTTTCTACACATGTAATTTTAGTACAGCCACCAATTTGAACCTTTAACTTGGACCCCAGCAAAACGCTTAGAATAGAAGTAAATATACAACTCTCCTTTCAAGTACCTATCCAATGAGTTTCTTGTATTAGCTAGAGATGGATGCTACTTTTATCGAGTTTCACTCTGTTCTTCTTCATCTGCATTTCTTTCATATTGAGTCACGGCATTTAGATAATCTCGCTCTAACAAATTGGTCAGTTCCTCCAGTGTGAGTGCTTGTTCTGGTAAAACACGCCTCTTTATATCACTCACTTCCACAGTCTTTAGCTCCTCAAATGGTTCATCAAATGAAACAGCCCCGTCCTCACCGGCCAGAGTTTCGTTAGCATCTATTCGAACTTTACAAAGCGATGATATCATATCTCTTGAGTTGACCTTTTGTGATGAATTCTGGCCTTTGATTTTCTTCAGTTTGGCCTCTACATGAGATGTATGACAATTAAGGATTCATGGAAGAAAACAAAAAAAATAATATTGGAGTGTTGAAGCACTTTCTCAGTGTGCCATTAGGCATTATCTTAATACCAAATCTTCAATGATCAAAATATGGAAGGATAAATATTTTAATCTACAGTGAAGTGAAGAACTGATACCTAGAGACCAACACAAATGACAAAGAGAAAAATGGTGTCTTTGTCTGTAGTTAGACATTGACATAATTTATAAGTGTGTTTCTTTAATGTAATTTTTTCTTCAAAGATAAACACTAGGTCACATGTATTGTTTGTAATCTTGTCACAATTAATTTGAAATCTAAAAGTGCAAGTTACAATAAGTTACTTATATGCATATGTGATTAATCTGTGGGGGCTGGAAAGGGTGGGTGAAGACCCCCAAGGCATTAGTTTGAACAGCAACCAAATAGATAATGTTAAACATACAAACAACAGTAACAAGCTGCTAACAATTTTCTATATAGTAGAATAGGCAGGGGTAGGAGTTGGTTTTGGATAAACACGGATGTACCAAAAACATGTTCGCATAAACGGTACCAATACAGTATATAAGCCAAGTATATGAAATACCTAAGTGTGCTAAATAAGCCTTAGACTGCAATGACTCATGTTCCATGTTCTTCGTTGTAGTTGGTCCAGGAATAGGACTAGGAACGACAGGCAAGAAGTCATCTTCAAAAGAACGATCTTCCTGTAACAGCTCACCAGTGGGAGAGTTTGGAACCCGAAACGGGTCTTGGTTATCAGAATTTACTGCCACAGACATTTTTTTGTCATACTTGTGTATGTTGCCAGATTCCTACCTTTGACTTACTGCTAAACTGAATTTCTAGCTAAATGGTTCCAATTCTTATTTTCTGACCTCAAATGGGGGGCGCACTTATGGAAAGCTATTTTAACATTTAATCGGGAATTGTAGATATCTTAAATTGTTTCTTATTTTAGATATCTAAAATTCTATTTCAGATATCTAAAATTAAATTCGAGATATCTTAAATTTAATTCGAGATTATCTTAAATTTTATTTTTAGATATCTGAAATTGAATTCGAGATATCTAAAATAGATTTCGAGATATCTGAAATTCTAATTCAGATATCTGAAATTGAATTCGAGATCCGAAATTGAATTCGAGATATCTGAAATTCTATTTCAGATATCTGAAATTGAATTAGAGATATCTGAAATTGAATTCGAGATATCTGAAATTGAATTCAAGATATCTGCAATTCTAATTCGAGATATCTGAAATTGAATTCGAGATATCTGCAATTGAATTCCAGATATCTTAAATGCATATGCAGAAATTCCCGATTAAATGTTAAAATGGCACGTATGGAAAGCCATTTCAACATTTAATTGGGAATTTTCAGATATCTCAAATTGAATTCGAGATATCTGTAATTGAATTCGAGATATCTGAAATTCTCTGGTATTTCGAGATATCTGAAATTGATTTTAAGATATCTGCAATTATTTGTAGATATCTAAAATAAATTGGAGATAGCCTATCTGTAATTTAATTTGAGATATCTGAAATTATTTCGAGATATCTGAAATTCCTTATTAAATGTTAAAACGGCTTCCATACGCACTGTCATCTTTCTCCTTTCAGTGAGACTGAGGCGGAGTTACCTTGAAGTTTTCTGTACCACGGACACGAGGGTCAGGGGCGGGATTTGAGTTGTGAAAGTGGGGGGGCAAACCTGCCAGCAAGACTATCTAAGCGGAGCGCCACCATCGGTTGGCGCGGAGCGTACAAGAAATTGTTTGGCTTTACAAACCCTCCAGATGGCCGGAAACGGCACTTCCCGAGTGCTCTAAGCTGCATGTACCCCTCCTTGAAATATGGATCTCATGTCTGCAATTTGTATCTAGATAGTTAATTATTGTTTAAAAATTTGAAGAGGATTGATAGTAGAACATATGGTCACTATCCAAGGGGAGCGCCATCATCGGTTGGCATGGAGCGTCGAAATTTTCGATGAAAGGTACCCTTAGATCGGTAAAATTAACACCCATATAGGCTTTAAATTGCATCTTAACAATTACTGAACGTGTGTAAATTTAGGGAGGGCGGATAGAAGAACTTATATGGTGATGTACAACTGAAGCTTATACGTCACTATTTAGGCGGTGCACCACCATCAGT
>JAIPMN010141958.1:2435-13664 GCA_020650975.1 Apostichopus californicus
GATGCCACAAAGAAGGAATATTACTCCCTCCCCCCTTTAATCTTGCAGTTAATTTTATTAGCCAAGGGATTGGACTTTCCTTATCTGTTTCATCTGATGTGAAGAAGTTAGACTCAATAAAGTTATTTCTATCTTGGCATCCAGGAAACATAAAATAAAGTGAATTGCTGCTTTTATCTAAGAGGAGCGTTCCCCTGTCAATGGGCATCCCCCCTTCACATGGTTCCAAAGAAAAATGGTGACTGGAGACAATGAGGGGATTATCGTGGATTGAATAACGTGACCATTCCCGCGCGTTTACCCATACCGCATCTACAAGACTTTTCTGCCTCACTTAATGGCGCACACGTTTTTTCCAAGATAAACCTATTGCGCGCATATCACCGAATCCCGGTTGAGGAGTCGGACATTTACAAAACGGCAATAACAACACCTTCTGGTCTGTTTGAATTCAATCGTATGCCATTCGGTCTCAGAAACACGGCGCAAACATTCCAGCCCTTCATGGATGAGGTAACGCGGGGACTAGAATTTTGTTATGTCTACATCGATGATATGCTCATTGCAAGCAAATTAAACAGCAAACAAATGGACCACCTGAGACAACTGTTTAACTGACATCAAGACTATGGAGTTGTAATTAACCCAAGTAAAAGTCAGTTTGGAGTCCCTACACTTGCATTTCTTGGACAAACAGTTGATTCTGAAGAAATCCACCCATTATTGGTGAAGGTCAAAGCAATTAATGATTTCCCTCAACCAATGTTCTCGGTTTAATGAATTTTTAGCGCCAATTTATACCACAATGGGCTGAACTTCTTTGATCTCTCACTAATTCACTTGAAGTTAATAAAAGAAAAGCAGCACCCTAGACATGGACAGAGGAAGCCTCTGTAGATTTTACAGCTAGCAAAACCGCCCTTGTGCAAGCTACTCTACATACACATCCACATCCCAATTTACCACTTTCCGTCATGGTGGATGCATCGGATCAGTCTGTCGGAGGTGTACTTCAACACTTAAGAGATGGATCTTGGCAACCGTTGTCTTTTTTCTCTAAAGAGCTAGGTGCTACTGAATTTAATTTTGTTACAGCCAGACCAGCCCCACAGGTGAAGGACCTGCAATTCGAGAGAGGTACCGCATGATTCCTCCCAAAACTCTACAAAGTCATAGAACAGCTGCAAGTCATGCTGGATGAAAGAGTACTCTCAGAGAGCCATAGTCCCTGGGCAGTGCCACTGGTACTATCAAAGAAGAAAGATGGAACCATACGAATCTGTGTATCAGAAACTTAACGAAAAGACAAGAAATGATACCTTTCCACTACCCAGAATTGACGAGTCATTGAACACCTTACGCAGAGCAAGACTATTCTCCACCTTAGAGGCACCTTGGCAGGTGACAAGGAACCCAGAGGACCAATCTATTAGAGATGTGATGGACCTAAAAGGCACCTTGTCAGGTGACAATGACTCCTGAGGACCAATCTATTAGAGATGTGATGGACCTAAGAGGCACCTTGGCAGGTGACAATGAACCCAGAGGACCAACCTATTAGAGATGTGATGGACTTAAGAGGCACCTTGGCAGGTGACAATGAACCCAGAGGACCAACCTATTAGAGATGTGATGGACCTAAGAGACACCTTGGCAGGTGACAATGAACCCAGAGGACCAATCTATTAGAGATGTGATGGACCTTAGAGGCACCTTGGCAGGTGACAATAACCCAGAGGTCCAATCTATTAGAGATGTGATGGACCTAAGAGACACCTTGGCAGGTGACAATGAACCCAGAGGACCAACCTATTAGAGATGTGATGGACTTAAGAGGCACTTAGGGCCAGCCAACAAGCAGATGCTGTCATTAGAGATGTGATCGACTCTCTGAAGAAGAATGTCAGACCTAATGTCCATGGAAGAACAAAACAATTTAGAGTCCTCTTAACAGTGGAAAAAACTGAACATGGTGGATGGTCTTCTGAACAGTACGTACAAGGAAAAACGGGATGTTACCTGCCAAGAAAAACGGACTGTTCCGGAAATCTTACAATCTGAAGTTCTCCATGCCCATTAACTTCAGCATGTTTACAGCTCACCATGTCAAGAATAATATCAACAGTTATCCAATCTGAGAAACACTTGAATTTTGGTTTGAACCTATCGCCATCCGTGAACGTTGCCATTGGTCTCTCTATTGAGAATGTAAATCAACATGTTATGAAAGAAATCAGAAGGTCCCTAATCTAGGCGAGACCAATATTAATGGGTGGATATCAGGTACACTGAAACTCAATTTGAAGGTTTAAAAGACATCATTCAGTATAGCATTTAAATTGTGTGACAACCATATTCGGTTGCAAACAGGATCCCCATAGGAAAGGTCATTACAAACTCTGACAACAATATTTGCAAGCTCCAGGGGGTCTTTTTGCACACCACATTAACAGAGAAACAGTTTTCATTTCTCCACATACACAATCACAATGACTAGTAATATGTTTCTGCGCAAAACTGAAAATTCTACAGTCAGCCAATTGTCATTCCAGAATCAATCACCTCAATGAATATGCATTTGCCCAAAATACTTCATCTGTTCTGGAGTTAGGGCATGCCACCAAAGGTTGCAGAATGAATTGGGGGACTGCAGAACCCACCAGCTTACATTGTAACTTTGTTCCAACAGTGCTCAAAGACATAGTAAGAGACATCTTGGAGAACTCTTCCCAGTGCTTTAAGAACTTCCAATCCAACCTGATCTTTACAGATTAAAAGTCTTTGGGGGAAAAAACAAGCAATTGCAGGAATCTGCTCCAGATGAGAAGTCTGATGTGAAAGACAATAAACTGTAGATAACCTGGGTGAGGGTATCAACAGCAAGACAAGGCTTGGCAACATAAGAACGAGACCATTGAACTGAGTGTGTTATATTGTCACTATCCAAACTTTTTTATGTTACTAATTTGTCATGTGTTCTTCAACATGGTACTTGACGAGATCAATACAACACAAATTTAATTCCTGCCACAATTTCATACTTGTTTCATCGATTGTTTATAAAACCAACTGTAGAACAGAACATGATGGTAAGGATGAAATTTCATGGTTCTCTATCACATCAGGTACAGATAAACCAAAAGTCGCAACAGCATATTGTCAGACAGTTGAATGAGACATGAGGGGATGAAGAAGACTGGTCACAGAATATGGATTGTGTAGAACAATTCTTCAATACAAATATAAAACAAAGGGAACTGAATATGTATGCTGCCTATTGTTATAGGCCCAGGGATTTACATATCGATTCGAGAAGTGGAGGCAATAGAGATATCAAGAGAAAAGACTTATCATAAAACTGATAAACCACATGAAAAATAAAAAAAACTTTAACTGAAACCGTTAAAGATTGTTCATTCATACTCGAATCTGATTGGCACGTTGTTGTCAGCTGACCACACATTAAGCTATGAATAATGCATTATAAACTCACTGGCAGATGAATGTTAAATTCCTATAGACATGTTCATGGCTTAATCTGTGATTTTCATCAACTGCACCTTGGCAAATTTCACCATCATTCAGTAAGCCACCGCCATTAGCAACATATATTTACACAGTATACCAAAGGACTTTGTAAGCATAGGCCCTACATGTGATCCTCCAATGGAATACATGGCCTCTTCTTGAAACAGTAAAAATGAGGGCGTTTGTCTACAATTCATAATACCACGGACTGTTTGTATGTGGCATAGGTCTGTGCATGGCCTGTGATCTGTTTATATTTATGTGTATAATTATTGGTACTACCTTAGTTACTATCTTACTTACTGATATTATATACATGTTGCAGCCTATAGAATGTTCCATATGATAAGTTTATTTAATAAGGCTAAAGGGGGTGGGATAACTTTTAGTATGTAATGTTATACAATCTGTTTACTTGTACATTTAGGCCGTTCTGGATCAATTGAAGAACACTAACCTAATATTACATCATACCCAGCTACAACTCCTTTTGTGTGTGGCTTCTTCTTTTAACTCTCGCCTGGACATTGCAGTGTATACCCTACGGCCTCTATTACATAGAAACATGGCATTCTGCAATAAAATCTCTAATCAATCTAAAAAAACAGATATCATTTTGTTTTGATGAGGCACATAATTACTTCAAATTATTTCATTTCTCCAACTACAATATGTAATTTATCTTTGTCTACATCTCAAACTTGTAAAATAAGTAACATTACTATAAGATTTCCTCTAAAATATGTGTCTTTTTCTGAGATAATTTGTGAATGTATGCGAAATGGCAGTATATTAAAACAGATCTATTAATATTGCACTTGTACTTGCCATAGGAAGTATTATACATTGATAGTTGTTTTCATAATTTTTGACAAATGACACCCCACTACAGTATAATGTTAACTCTTAATATGGCATAAAGTTAATCTTATTGTTTCAATAATTACCAAGGAAAGTATATTATGTTCATTACAAGTAACTTTCATCATATGAGAACATTGTTTAGATTTAAGCAATATAAATTTTGCTTTTAATTGATTTTCAAAAACTAAAGAAATTTGACATATACAGAGCGCTTTTTACTGATATCAGTGGTAGGCATGAGTAACATTGTAGCTAGTATTGCTATTAATGGAGTTCCAGGTTTCGGTGATTGACATCACAACAGTAACCTCTAGAGCAGGGGTAGGCAACCTTTTTGAATGAATGGGCCAGATATAAGGAGTGAAAAATTGACTGGGCCGACCTAACCAACGACCTGCTGTTGATTTCAAACCTTTGATTCCGAGGACTTTCAAGCAATAGGTGTGTGTATTCCCCAAAAACATAATGTCAATACAGTACAGTTAATAATTAATGGAGATAATAGGCCTACCTGACAGCATCATTAGTGCCGATAAATTCTAAGCAGCTAGCTCGTTTTTGTGATGATGTAAAATAGATTGATATTTTTTCTTTTCTTGAGACATCTCACGGGCCGCAAAAAAATTCACTGGCGGGCTGCATGTAGTCTGCGGGCCGTAGGTTGCTCACCCCAGCTCTAGAGTCACTTTATTCAAAGCAACCGAATTTGTTTGGTCAAGTCCTCTATTTTTATATTTATTATGCTCCCCTCCCTCCCCCCCCCATCCCTTCCCCCTCCCTCCCCCTATCAATTCCTTCTATGAGTAAATCCACCCAGACTACCTGTGATCACTTACTTTGAAACCAAACAAGTTTGATTTCTTACTTATTCAACTAAATCTAAAATGAAAAAAAGATATTCTCTTTCTCTCTTACTGTCATTTTCTTCCATGTTTCCTTTCTTCTTAAATATAATTGCTAACTGATTTATTTTATTTTAAATATATTTATTACTATTTTGTAACTAAAAACTCTTTTAAGGCAAGGAATGGTTATATGCATATATATCAAGATGATTAAACGAATGAACAACTAATTACTACACAAGGATTTGTAAAGAGTACTGTCATATTAAATACTGGATCCATGGACATGTTGCATTGAAAATGGACATACCACCTTACCTCGTTACCCACCACCAATCATCGTAACAATCAAACACCATGATGAACATGGTTTACTCCTCCACCTTGTTAATTTTCAGATCTTGGTCTCTCTCGGGACTAGCGGCGATCCACCTGTTCATGATCCATTTGTTCCCTCTCACAACAGGACATCCACCGTGCCAGGTCAGCTTATCAACGGCACCCATCCAGCCGGTGGTTTCGTTTACAAAGTGATTGTACCACAGGACAGCGGTACCTTTCCTTGGAACTAACTTCAGGTTGGCAGCTTGGCAGTAATGGTTCAGGTTTCTTTTACCACTGTCTCGGAACACCTGTTTGTAAGGGGACAAAAGTCATTGCTACATTAACATCCTGATCTGAATCTGCTTTCTTGCTGAAAGTCAAAAAAGTCATTTCAGCGGATATTCAAGAGACAAATAACCACAAGAAACTAAAACAAAATATACCATTACCAAGTCAGACTCCCAGTTGCCCCATGGTATGACACTGATGGTCTTATGACTATTGTTTTGGATTTTACTTGCAAGTTGAAATTATAGTTGCAGTTTGCATTGAAGTTGCTCACAACATGATGCTGCCATCTTGGACCAATAAAGGAGAGATAAGGTGCCCAAACACATGTTAGTTAATTCACCAAAATTGAATAGTGTACAACAATTGAAATTATGATATGACTTATCAATCTTATAGCAAAAATTGATAACGATTTCATCAGCATAAATTGTGGGACACAAATATTTGTGCACTGAATTGAAGAGTTAGTTAATTGCTGATGAGTAGTCAAATTTTAGTAACTGTGTATAGCTCTTAGTTGAGACTGTAGCTAAATTAGTGGAGTCATGACATGGTGTGGTTTAGAATAACAGAAAGTACCAACCCAACACAACCTACAGCTCTAATGCACAGCTTCAATGCTGCCCCTGTACAGCTGAAGTCACTGACCAGTCAATGCAAATTAAGGAATTATTCTGGTTGTCCCTCAGACAGCCAGGCTTTCCTTATTGTCTAAAGAACAACAAATTTGGTTGTCCAAACATGAGCCCAACGGGTACTATGGTTCCTTACTTAGTGGAATATTAAAGTGGTGTATGTCATCACCCAATATCATAATATTTATGCCCACATACACCAGCTATTAACCAACAACTGTATTCCAAGTTTGCATACAATTGATTTAATGTCTTGGAGTTTTTGCAAATTTAAAATTTTGGCCCTTCAAAAAACTTGGGCTCAATACAATTTTGCACCTAATTGTTCCCAAACATATTTGGCCCAAACCAAGTAACTATAGTTGCCCCCAAATATTGAACAAACAAAAAATGTGGGCCCAAATGGTCCCAAAATATTGGGCCCCACTCAACCTTTGAACATAGAACAACAAACTGGATGGTTTGTGGAATATGGTGGTATGAATGTTATGGTATGAAATTTGTATGTATTACTTCTGAGGAGCTGCCCCAATCATCTCTGAGCTAGAGTAAGTAATATCTTTGTATTACTCTGGTTGTTAAAACTATGTTGTATAAAGGGTCATTTCACATAATTATGCTATAGGATTGCAACCTGGACTGATAGCAATTATTTATAATTAATCATGGAGTGTTAGCTCAGTGGTTAACGCCGGTGCCTTTCAATCATAAGGTCCCCGGTTCGAGTCACTCCTAGATTAATGTATGTCGTCTAGTTACAGAGTTGTTGACAATTGACAATTCATAATCATGGACTTTAAATATGAATGTAAGAGACTAACTTCAGTCGGCTTGCGGCTTTGATAAGCCAATGATGGCTTCTTCGCGAGTTCCTGCTTGCAGGAGGATCTAATATACATACAATCTACTATATAGTTGTACCTAAAGACTTAAGAAACCAACTAGAACCATTACCTCCTCATCATATGTCTCATTATTAGCCACAGGGAAAGCAGTCTCACCACCTTCATCAACATCATTCAGGTAAACCATGATCGTTGCATACCTGTAAAAGAAACAATAACTGAACTAACTACAAGCAACTGAATGTATGATTAGGATAATGTATCAAACATACAGGGACTCATGTCTCATTACTAGTAACTGAATGTATGAGTAGGATAATGTATCAACATACAGGGACTAATGTCTCAGTACTAGCAACTGAATGTATGAGTAGGATAATGTATCAACATACAGGGACTCATGTCTCACTACAAGCCTATTGAACTCATGTGACCTTTGACCTCTATCAATTTCTATAGGATTCTTGCACTCACCAAGCTGGATCTACATATTAAGTATTAAGTTCAAGAAAGATGTACTTCTTTTGTTACCATGTTTACAAGATTTTCACACTTTCATTTAAATGTTGACTGGAACTGACCTTTGACCTACACTAATTTCAATTGGGTTCTTGTACTCAACAAGCTGAAGCTATATACCATGTATTAAGTTTAACAAAGATGCGCTTATTGAGTTATGATGTTGACATATATTTCAGACTTTGACCAGCTCTGTTGGCCCCAAATGAGTATTTGAACTTCACAGAAAATGATAGACTTCTTGTACTCAATAAGACGGATCCACATACCCTGAAGTAAATCCATCATTAACTTTTTGAATTACCACGTTTACACGCAAGTGTCACATACACAAACACACCCACACAGCATCACCATCGCATAGATTCCTCTGCCTCCGGCAAGGAATAAAAAACTGTTGGCCGTTCTGACTCTGTAATACTTTTTTTTATTGTTTTCTCAAGTGCAAATTTATGGGAGTATGTCTTAATTTTTTAAACTTGAGTAAAAAAACTTGTTTACAGTTAACTTGGTACTTCTGAAAGAAGGACTCAGACTTGGATTCAACAAGGACTTGGACACAGGCTTAGAAAAATTACAGGACTTGGACTCAGATGCCTAGGACTCAATACTGCTTCTCACCCACTTCCACTACATATAAAACATATCTACAAGAGGTACTGTTAATAATTGGTTCTCCCAAATACGACTGGGATAAAGATAACCTAAGGGATCCATGTACACCCATTGACATGGATCCATGTACACCCTCTACACCCATTGACATGGATCCATGTACACCCTCTACACCCATTGACATGGATCCATGTACACCCATCGAAATGGATCCATGTACACCCATTGACATGGATCCATGTACACCCATTGACATGGATCCATGTACACCCATTGACATGGATCCATGTACACCCATTGACATGGATCCATGTATACTCATTGACATGGATCCATGTATACCCATTGACATGGATCCATGTACACCCATTGACATGGATCCATGTATACCCATTGACATGGATCCATGTACACCCATTGACATGGATCCATGTACACCCATTGACATGGATCCATGTTCACCCATTGACATGGATCCATGTACACCCATTGACATGTATCCATGTACACCCATTGACATGGATCTATGTATACCCATTGACATGGATCCATGTACACCCATTGACATTGATCCATGTACACCCATTGACATGGATCCATGTACACCCATTGACATGGATCAATAACACCCATTGACATGGATCCATGTACACCCATTGACATGGATCCATGTACACCCATTGACATGGATCCATGTATACCCATTGACATGGATCCATGTACACCCATTGACATGGTGATGGCTGCCTTCTGGGTTTTTATCTTCAGTCAACTATTACACTACTACATAGCCCAATGGCCGTAAACCTCACCTGCATATATTACATCGTTTGTGTTCTACCATGTGACAACAAGGATATTCGAAGTCATCTCCTGAGTCATGGTGTGCGTTGTAATGTCCATCAGCTGTGTAGCGAACAACCTGTATGAAACTATGGCTGTCTATCATCATGTCTGGAAGCTGAGTTAACCGTCTGATTCTGGTAAGAAACACAAAGAGAAGATAACTAAAGTCTGGCTTCATTGTTATCAGATGAGGATCAAACTTACCACTCCTGACTTACCGCTCCTGAGAGCGTGGTGGCCAATTGGCTAAGGCGTCGGACTCGTGATCCAAGGATTGCTGGTTCGATTCCTGCCTAGTTCATCACGTTGTGTCCTTGGGCAAGATGCTTTATCTCACTTGCCTCTCTCCACCCAGGGGTTAAATGGGTACCTATGAGGTAACTTGTCATTGGGCGCAGTATATAACTGCTGCCGACTGGAGGGATTGTCTCTGGGACAGGTTATCATTGACCAGGGGTAATTTAACGTCTGTAAAGCGCTTTGAGACCTATCGCTGGTATAAAGCGCTATTTCAAAAAAATAAAAAAAAGCATATAAGGAAATTAAGATCTTTGAGCAGAAATTGATAGAATCTAGTAACAACTGTGATGTCATAAGCTAGTTCCTCAAGTGATATAAACATTGATATTTACTAATTTGATGATGAGTTATTGCGTTTACAGTTTTAAAATTTGACTGTCAATCAGAAATGAACCCTGACCTTCACAAGGACATGAGAAGTCTTGTACTTAATAAGAAGAGTTATCCACCACACCAAGTATGAAATTCATCCAAGCTTTACAATTAAAATTATGATTTAGCAATGTTCACATTTGATCTCTGTTCTTGAATCTAATTTGACCACAAAATATGACAGTGTTCTTATACTCACTAAGGTGGGGGTCTGCCTAGTCAGTATGAAGTTCAACCACCATGAGTTGATTTGAGTTAATTTTTAACATGTCAAGCTGTCAACCACAAACACACCCTAATACCAGGTTACATACCTACACAATCACACAGATTCCTTCTGCCTTTCTAACATAAATATCATCATGTTTCCTTCTGAGGTGGTCATGGTGATCATTGATGCAGTGAACAGAAATCTTACAACTATTTATTCCAAGCTTTGTAATTTATGTTTATACTCATACTTGTCGATTCAAATAAATTGTTGAGATGTGTACACAGTAAGACCAGGCTATGTATGTATTTATGTGGACTTGCTATACCATAGAGGTCCGTAACTTTAATAGGACTATTACCTAGTGATGGAATACAGATAGGTAGAATTGGGTGATAACTGTCTTGTCTATTGGATATTAGATTTCTTGCACTGGCCTTCAACATATTCAGTGTTATTATCTGTTAAGATGAGGCCTGCACATATTATTCTCAACGATTGATTTTTTCTTGCCCACGACATTATGCCTAGTTACACCGCCGAGTGAGTATCTAGCATGTTCAATGTTACTTTTTATCTTGGCCTTCCGCAGACCAAAAATCTATTACTGTCAGGAATGATCTCCTTGAGGCTGTAGTGAAATGTCTCAATCCTACATAGTTGTCCAGGCAGTAGCATTTAACCTGCACAACACTCAATGTCTCCACGAACAGTGGAAGGACCTGCAGGATATCTTATTCTATCTGTATCAGAGATAGCAAAGTGCTCGGCGTCAGCAGCGCAGCAGTGATTTCAAGGTTATACATTAAAAGATTAACAAGCAAAGCAGTACACATGGTCATACGAAGTCAGACAGACTGTTCTCTGTAACAGTAAAGTAGTCTTGCTTTCTTGTGAGGATAGTCCAAATAGAATGGAGATGAAGAGAGGTGATGGGGAGAGGTGAAGGGGAGAGGTGATGGGGAGAAATGAAGGGGAGAGGTGTAGGGGAGAGGTGAAGGGGAGAGGTGAAGGGGAGAGGTGAAGGGGAGAGG
>JAIPMN010141983.1:0-12245 GCA_020650975.1 Apostichopus californicus
TAGACACACCCACACACCTATGCCCATTACACTCACACAAGTTGCCGAGTGGTATGATGTTAGATCTGTGATACAAAGGTCCAGGGTTGGATTCTATACTGAATCTTCGACTGATGAGTTCCAAAATTACAAAACCGGTCATGAAGTGTAATGATCCCTTGTGTTGATCTTTAATAATTTCATATCCGTCATACCGTCATATCAACATACCACATTTGACACATATTCCTCATCTATGCTAAGTGATGCTATGTGTAAATATGAATAAGATATGATAACTTTGTGTTTGTGATATGAACAACATCTCCAAATATGTATGAAAATATTTTCTCAGTTTAGGAGACACTGTTTCAAAAGTCAGGACTGTAAATTTTATCAATCTCTGATGTCCTAGTGCTCTCTTTGTGAAAAAGTGCACATTGTTGATGATGAAACCAAATGCCACTATTTAAGTCCTGCTAAAGAAGTTCAAATTTTTATCAATTATGAATTTAAAAAAAAATTCTATTAAAAAAATTCATGGAACTTTTGATCATCAGTAAATCCAAAGT
Source organism: Apostichopus californicus (assembly GCA_020650975.1). Classification (NCBI taxonomy): domain Eukaryota; kingdom Metazoa; phylum Echinodermata; class Holothuroidea; order Aspidochirotida; family Stichopodidae; genus Apostichopus; species Apostichopus californicus. Next base: position 552 of record JAIPMN010141983.1, read on the forward strand.
TTCAATTATTACTTCTTTATTTCTGCTGGACAAAATATGAAAACTGAATTTTGTGATCTGCGATAAATTGTTCTCATCAAACTAACTTTCACCTGCTCAAACTGACACGCATACGTACGTACAGTGAATTTGTCAATGTATCACAAAAAAGGTCAAGATATTAACAGACATAATTAGAGTTAAGGAAACTGTCTAGATATTTCCTGGTTTGGAAACTGGTAAGCGATAAATATTGTCTCCAGCTGGTTTCACGGTTAATGAGTCGTTTTTCATTTCTTGATTAATCCTAGAAGGCTTATACTTGGTATATATATACACAACAAAATATCTTCAGAAGATGGTAACCTTTTACTACATAGTGGAAGCTGTGTTTAGGTGATCGCTGTATGTATAAAAGTCAGTCAGTAGATCATCAGGGCTCGAAGGTTTTAACGATTACTTAGGAAATAAAAGTCCCCTTAATTGAGGAGGTCACCAATATCAATTAACTAACACTTCTCCCAGAGGGATCGTCAATGGTGTGGCTCTGTCCATGCGGTCTGTTTTGAAGATGATAAAAAAATATAAATAAAAAAAATTACACCTCATACGTCTTAAGGGATATCTGTCCAAGTTAATATTTTCAAATTAAATTTTGCAGAGCCCTGCAGGTCACCAAACTTTTCTTATTTTTTTATTTTTTTATAAACTGACTATATACGACCAGATATGTACTTTAACATATAACTTTAAAAGTTAAAGGATGCCTGTTATATTTTAGTACATAAGTTAAAGTTAAATTAAGGATGCCTTGTTGTTCCTGTGTCTCCCTTTTTCATTTGGGGGGGGGGGAGGAGTAAATTTGGACACAAGAAGATTGGTATTGATCATTTTGCCTGTTTAAAAATAAAGTAATAAAATGAAAAAAAAATGAAATTTAATAGGTAGAGAAAATATGTTGATATCCTTGTTAGACTCACACTTGTCAATCAATCATAAATCTAAAATATGATGAAACTTTCCAAATTTCCTTTGAGTTTCACTTTACATATAATTGTCTTTGATAGCATAATGATAGTGTCTTGAGTGATATAAAGTTTGTAATTTCAACATTGTGTTTATAATAAACAGTATGATATTTACAATGCTGGATAATATAGCAGTATAAGCAGATAAGGCAGCCCTGGGCCTTCACTGGGTTGACCAAGTACCCCAACTGGCAATGGTTACTGACCTAGGCTGATATGTCCATTTATATCCGGCACTTACACATTGGTGGGTCTTTGTTGCTTGCTCAAGATGCGAAAATCTTACACATGTATGTGCACATGGCCTGGTATGTTATGCTGCCAAGTCTCATTTTACTTTAGTGAGAACTGCATATGAAGCTGACATATTTTGTGTTTCCCCCCTGTCTTTATTTTTCAAAGAAAAAACCAGTCATAACAGGATTAAATTCTTCAAAGTTTCAAGCATTCATCAAGACACTTTTGAAAGTTTTATTTAGCATACAAGCCAACATTTTTTGGAGTCGGTGAAAATTTACTTTTTTGAACTTTCTTTAAAAATTATCAGCAAAGAATTGCAATCGGATTAAAATTCTCCAGTCCAGTGTTTCTTTCCAATTAAGCGAGCGTCATCTTCAACAGGCTGCCGACATGATGGGATTGTCAGTAATTGTGCATTTAGATTTTCCTCACATGACTCAATAATGTTTGGTACTATATAAACCACCCCCTCCCTCCCCTCCCCCACCTTATAGGCCTTACTGTTTTATATTAATACACAAATTTTGTTTGGTTGTGCTTACAAGTGGGATTTTTAAACAAAAATTTTTCTTTTTTTAAGAAAATCTTCATCAATTGACCTGAATTTTGATCGAGTTATGTCTACAGGTTTTTTTCTTTGGTCTTCTAGATATATAAATTTACACAGCTGGATTTGATTAAAACTGATATAGACCAGCCGAAAATAAAGATAGTGAAATGTTTGAGCTGCATGTAAACAGACAAATGGAAACTAGCTGTTAAATCTTATCAGTATCTGGAGATCTATGACTTTCTGCCGCCCTTAATGTCACGGTTCTCATGCAAGAGAGAGCGTTTGTTTAACCGGGCGTACATTTCCAGCTGGTTTTCTTACTGTGTCCATCACGCTACTTTTTTATTCGTCTCGTAGCCTTCGTTGAATTGATCTTAACTATCCGTGTCACCTCGACGGTCGGATCTTATACACCACCACTCCTATCATCTGTGAAATGATGTTCAAGCAAACAGGTCATATATCAATAAACATCGGTAAATAAATAATGTCGATAAATATAACTCTGTAGGATATAAATGCAAAGCTTATAAGCCAGCTGACAATAAAAAAAAGGAGCACATTATACTATTAAGGAAAGTTAAGATGGCTTTCTGAGTTGACTTTGACAAGACAATTTTCTTTTAAAATTATATTACATACGTATGTATATTTCATTTGTTCAAAAACAGTGTGAAATGCATACTGTGTACCGTATGTCTTTCATTATAAGTAAAGTTTTCATGAAAACAAATTTGGAGTAAAATTTAGCAATGGATTACAATATTATTAAACTGGTATGAAAAGTGTATCTGGCCAATGAAATATTAAAAATAGTCTATCAATCTCATAAATTGCTTGATACAGTTCATAATCCTTTTTTTTTTGTGAAAACAAATTGTATAATGGTCGCTTAATTTCGTCAAATTCCAAATGTATGCTATTTTGAGCATTCATATTGGTTGGAAATTTGATGAAAATTTGCAGATCAAACTAAAAAAAACACTGCTTTAAGGAAAACACTTTTATCAGATCTTTACCCTACATAGAGCCTTGAGAGGTTGTATTGAAAAAGGCCTTGTAAACTAAATTAATTCGTGATTTTTCCATTTTCATTATGATATTTGAGAGATGGACCAGATATATATAGTTTTATGCTCAAAGTTTACAAGACAAGGCAAGTTTCGTGTTCAAGTACAAAGGCCATGTGCTGCATGTCAATGTTATTAAAGTTTGTTAAAAATGTGAGACCTCACTTTTTTAATAAAAATTTCAGTCTAATTTTCATCTCAGACTGCACAATATGGCAATTTAGAATTTGCATATTGTATTAGGAGTAGCCATTTCTTAATCTTATATTCTGCTACCAAATCATCAAAAATATCTAAACATAAGTTTAGATTTTAAGATTGAGAGCAATCATCTGTTGACTTTGCTAATTGTAGAGACCCAGTGTCCTGTATCTGTTAATCCCTCAATATCAAGAAATACAAGCGCAAATTCATTTCAAATTTACCTGTAATGGACAATAAAAAAAAAAGGTTCCTCTAGTTTAACCACTTAAATAAATGTACAGTTTCATGCATGTATTGTGCACTTCTAGTTTCTTCATCTTCTTCTTCTTTATAATATTAAGTAGCTGTTTGTTTTGATTTTGCTAAATTTTGATCGACTCATGTGTCATCAATGTTTGGTTAAAATCTCATATGGATTAGATATGTACAGTGCATTTTTCTTTACTATACAGGCCTACTTTTTGAAATGGTTTAGTGAAAGTTTACTTTTGTGAGCATTCCAATTTATTACTTTCCATATGATTATTAAAAAAAGATGAAAAAAGTCAAAAACAAGAAATGAATAAAAATGTGTCTGGGTGATCAACCAAATGTTACAGATCCCCTCGTTTATAATTAGTCGCTCATTTCGGTAATTTCTCTTCACAATTTGTGCAAAAATCTACCAATGCGGTGTGTGTCTTCATATCGTGATGGCTTGCAATATTAGTTTTCTGTAATTATCTACTCTGCTGGCTCGGTAAATATGCCGAATGGAGGCAACCAAACAGGACGTTGGGCTTAAAGCTGCTCATTTTTGCATTTTGGTGATTAAAGGCATTGAAGACTCGCCCCAAACTGCTTGCCGCGCTCTGAAAAAGTTAACTTACCGTTGCTTGCAAGTGAAGTTTTCTGCTTGTCGCTACAAAATGCAGACAATAATGAAACATAATACATTGTTATCTTTAGCTGGACCTGAGATGTCCATCGCTGTATGGTTTGTACAGTGTGCTGTGGGTATTGACCGCAGCTGTATGTACTGACTGTACACTAGTGTCTAATTACCAACGGTAGCAAGCTGTGTGCGTATTTTCTGGGATCGATGGTGGTGTCTAACACTTCTGTTACACCTCATTTGAAACTAGGTCAGATTACCGGCATGTGACGTTAATTTGTGCGCGAGACTTCACACCCTTTAAAATAGTTTTACCGAACATAATCTCAAAAATTGATTCATTACTAAGTAATTTAGACACTTACTCTGGTTTTACCACAAATTATGTTATTAATGACAAATTAAGGGGGGGGGAGAGGAGGTAAGGGGGGGGTTTATAGTGCATGATTAATAAAAACTTGATATGATTCTCAAAATTTTGGTTTATAATATTAGTGTTTTCCCTAATATCACTATGCAAAAATACATCTTTGGAATATTCAAAAGTTCTGGCTAGAATTAAAATTACCATTATTTCAAAGTATTTAAACTTGCATAATCAAACAAATATTATAGCTTATAATGTTGATGTAGGATTGTAATCTTAAAAAATAATCCAAAAATTAGTAAACCACAGATCGACTAAGAAACCGTTCTGCCTTAAAGACTAACTATGTAAATGCATGATAAGTGTAGATGTATAGTATTGATAATGTGTAGCCTATACATGAATATAAAAGGAATATACCAGTGGCATACAAATTTGACACAAAATATGAAAAAAGAAATCATTGCAGGTGACTTTAGTTGAGAAAATAAATCCTATCTCAATATTTCTTTCCTTGACTCAAGGTATGGTTGATTCAATAGAACCAATATCCAGGCTGGTTTAAATCCTCGGTTATTTCCTGGAGTGGATCACATTGTTGTATGTGATGGCAAAATGATCTTCAAACTATAGTCTTAAATTTTTTCTAAACATAATCTTTCTAAGGTCGATTATATTCTTGACACCTGATACATTTAGAATGTTTGTCGATGTTGACTATATTTGGAAGTTCCATCAGAATGGAGGTTTTATTTGTGTGCAAATATTATTTTCTTCAGTGATTTTAAGTGAATTACCTAAATATTACTAAAAAAAAAAAAAAAAAGGAATAATTTTCAGGTGGATTGCCATGATGACATCATTCATTTATTCATATATTCATTCATATCTTAGCTATACAAATTGCTATGAGAATTTCGTTTTGACCTAAAGATAGATTCGGTAGAAAATAATTGGCCAGCATTTTATCAAGCGAACAACTTTTAACCACCCCTAAAGAGCCAATGTTCTATAATTAATAGTAGACAGCAAATTTCTCTCCCTGCAGCCCAGAGTTTCTGTTTCCTGCACTCTACCGTTTAAGGCTGAGCTATATATCATCCATTTCTGCAGATTCGTGACAACTTATTGGACAGCATATTGGGAGTCTTTACATCAATCTCTCCCTTGTCCAGTCGATCTAAAGTTATGACAAACAGGAGATATTTCAAACTGACGATAAAACATTCCCCTAATTTGTCCGCTGTCCATCTGGAAACCTAACCGTTAATCAGCTTATCAAACTGATTCCTTTTCTCGGCTATAATCAAGTTTGTGACAATTTAGAAAATTAGACTTGCTGATGGATACAAGTATCGGTAGTACGGTCCTTATGCCTTTTTTGACGCCTTTTTTTGGGAAGCTTAGTTTGACCTTCTCATCATAGACGAAGTCCAAGCGCTAGCGTAAGAGATGTTTTGGTCAAGAAAACTCAAAAAAGAAGAGAAAAATAAGGGGGGGGGGGAGGGATAATAGAGATTGGCAATAACTCGAGGATGACTTTAAGAAATATTGATTTCCTTCAAGTTGCTGTAAACTAAAATAAGCCATAAAGAAAAATATATATTGGCTAAAAGCATAAAGTGACTTGAAGTGGTGAACTTGAATTCTTGAGGACCCAAACACTATCCAAACACTAACCATGAAACACTAGCCATCAAACACTAACCATCAAGCACTAGCCATCAAACACTAGCCATCAAACACTAACCGTCAAACAGGCTAACCTCAAACACTAACCATCAAACACTAGCCATCAAACACTAACCGTCAAACAGGCTAACCTCAAACACTAACCATCAAACACTAGCCATCAAACACTAACCGTCAAACACTAACCGTCAAACACTAACCATCAAACACTAGCCATCAAACACTAGCCATCAAACACTAACCATCAAACATTAACCATCAAACACTAACCATCAAACATTAACCATCAATACTCAACCATCAAACGCGAACCATCAAACACTAGCCATCAATTGCCAGTATGTTACTACATACCAAGATTTAGTGTGATTAGGGTTACCATGATATTTTTGTGCTTGAAAAGTGGGACACTGTGTCGTGATGATGGCTGGAGTATTCAAAGTCTAAGGATAGGGGAATTTTGTCCTGATATATCACAAAATTGCTGATTATTTTGAATTGCTGATGAAACTGTTCAAAAGAAACAATTTCATCTGCCAATTTTAAATAAAATATTTCAAATTTAGTAAAATTGGATGAAACCTTCTGTTCATCATTTCACGTAGCTGTGTCATTCATTGCTGTAAGTAAACAGTGCTATTTTCACTTTGGTCCTATGGTTCTTGATTTCCAAGAGATGCCACCAGAGTTAAATTTTAACTCCAGTCTATTGCCAGTATATTGACCTGATTTCTTGCATTTTCAAAAAGTCCAAAATATGTAGGCTACATAATAGTTAAAATGATGCAATTATTAAGAAATATTTTATAAAAGATCACTTCTCTTTCTCCATGTTGACTTACCTGTTGCTTATCAATAAGTTGAAGCATATATGTATATAAAGTTTGTGACCTAGAGTTGCAGTGTAGTGCAGTACACACTTATAACTAAACAATGAAGCTTCATTATGGAAGGTGTTGTAGGTGGTAAAATGCATCATCACATATACAATGCATATAGGCCTACACCATACATTGTGGTACTTGCTTCAGTTGCAAATTAGTACGACACAGCTTTGAATCTCTTAGCATTATTACCAAGGATGGCTTCGTAGAACTGTGTAAAATTACCACCGGGCGCCAACATTAGATGCTGTTGTAATGGTTTTGCTAAGTCTGAACTTACAAACTTGGGCCATTAATATTTGCATAGTAATTAGGTCTTAATGACAAAATAGCTGAATTATAAAAAATCTAAAAGAGAAGCTCCTGTCGTTTGATTGAATGTGGTCTTGACATCTTTTTGGGCAGTGCTTGAATCCTGGATCTGCTGTGAAGTTGATCTAGCCAGTTTTTGAATTGAAATTCATCGTTAATATGTGATAAATTAACACAATCGAATTCAGATCCTTTTTAAGCTTGTCTCTAAATTATTGCTATATATTTAGGGATAACAATTATACACAAGTTGTTGGACAATATGATCAGCATAACAAGCTAGCTATACCACGAGTGAGACATATTCAGGTATCACCGTTTGTCAGCAAACACCTTTAAACTCGTTCTAAGCATCGCAAGCTTTTGTCAGACTTTTGCAAAGCAAAGTGATTGAAGGCTGACAAGAGAAAGAACCTTTTATCCCATTATAATTATTCTCTGGCACCTCAAACAAACAGTTTCGGGTAAAAACCAATGGTATCTTATCTTCCGTAGAGCAAATTAATTTTCGTTTCTCGTCCAGATTGCGAGACGCAATTACGGGGATGGGGAGGTCGGGGCTTTATGCTACGCAGTGATGGATTTAGAAGCCCAGAGAAGAGATTTGTGGACTTCTTTTTTTTTTTTTTGGTCGGGAAAATTGTAAAGTCACGGTAGACGGATGACATGCTGCCTATCACAAAGCACAAACATTGTAACTGGTGGATTAAAATAAATGTGTGACATCAGCGGGGGTAGAGAAATTTACGATCGAAATGGGTGGTTTATTAAGATACTGCAGTCACGCGTCACGATGGTATACAGTATAGTATAGGAAAAAAGGGGACGAGTTAAGGTTTCTTGCCTTGCGATAAAGAAAAAAAAAATGTTTCTTTCTCTACGGTAATGTTGTCTTTTTCGGTGGGTGTAAGATAAATAGGAAGCCTACATCCAAATAGTTGATCATTTTTGTCATTTCAGACACCTCCTTTAATTTGGAAGAAGCAACAAATTAATATGAGAATATCGTTAATTAATAAGTTATAATATTGAGTGTAGTTTTGTGATCAAATATATGTCCCATGTGCACGATACATAAATGAGTTAAAAAAGCTGTCGGTATGAATTGATGTTTTACACATTTTTTTCCTCATTTTTGCGTGAATAACCTATCAGTCAAGTCCACCCGATTTTGAATCGAGGTACTGCATTGCAATTGAGGTAATATGTCATTTTAAATTTGACTGATTTACATAATAATAATAAGGTACAAATCTTTATTGACCATCTTGGTGTATTTGGCTCGAAAAGTTGCTTATTTAGCTTGGGAAATTTTATACTTACTTGCACTGAAGGGAAAATATTATGTGTTTGGCCTAAAATTGTTCTTTTTTTCTTTTGGAGATTAAATTTCTGAAAAAAGAGAACATAAGGTATATATACAAATCAGGCCTCGAATATCACAGTTTGAGCTGCACTTGCTAACAAAGTGTCAGTCAATCAAAATATTTAAATTCACATAAATTTGCATAATTTTCATTTAATTCATACAAAAGCAACTATTAATTTTAATACACTGGGGCTAAATTGGTTGTAAATGGCAAACGGCAAAACTCTACTGGCATTTATTCCATAAAATAGCCTGAATTTTGTGGCCTGTTAATATCAAAGAAATAATACAGATCATTCTATTTAGAGGCTTAAAATGTCCTTGTTGGATAAAAACTGTAGTTAGACTTACTGTGTAGTAGTACTGTTTGTATATCTACTAAAATAAATGTGTTTTAAGCCTATAGCATTTACTTCCTCACAGGGACTAAATGACACTGTTTTACAGAAGGATTCAATGTCAGTGCTACAGCGTCCAACAGTTTATTTTGACAAAGTACTTCTGGATAACAAAGTGAATTTCTCGCCAAACCATTAGTTGTCATTACCTTTTCTAACCTTTTCTGCTCTCATCATTTTAGCCTTCTAATTAAAGTTGAAAGGTAGATTTTAATTAAAATTCTTGGAAATTTTCTGATAGCTTGAGACTACCTACAAATTAGCAACTAAAAAACTGTGCAGATGTTATTGTCTCTGCAATGGACAGACGTGAAGGTCTTCAATGGAAGAGTTCAGGTCTGTGAAACACTGTGTTTTGTGGCTGTTGTAGGTTACTAATCTACATGACATTGGAGGACAATATGGTGGAAGATGAGTATTGTACGGTATACATACAGTAGCGTCCTTAATTGACTGCTGATTGACGTTATAGCTATACTGGATCATACATATGTAAAATTATATTTTGAAGATAATTGAAAAGAAAATCAAATGAAAACTATGATTTCTCCCTCATGGCATGTTTTTGATATTAAATGACAATTATTTTGTTTTTAGGTTTTTGGAGAGAATTATACGGTGGTCCCGAAGTTAGAGAAGGATTAGTTGTAGACCTACAGGTTGTTATAATACGACATCACAATACATTTGTGTTTTTTTTGGAGGGGAGGGGGTAGGGGGTTGGACTTTATACGTCTTGACGAGCTTTGTCAAATTGTTGTGTAGTCGCTGCCTTGCACTGCTACAGTAGCTTGACAAAACATGTCAAAATTTATAATATTTGTCAACTTGATATTTATATTACGCCCACGTAACATCATGATAAATCCTGCTCAAAAATTTGTGGCGAGTCGCTGTTCTTTACTTATCCACGACAAAAACACAAAAAGTTTGTCGACAATCAGTCATACTGAAATATGATATCTTGTCGAGAATAGTCAAATTGTCAAGATGCTGTGTTATACTGTACTGAACTTGCGAACATTTCGAAACCACAATATTGAATGAGTACTTGTCAATTAAGTTACATTAAACAGAACATCTTACATGTTGATCAAAATCGTCATATATCAAATTATCGAGTTATCACGTTATACTCTAACGGGGTAGGTCTGTAAAGCTTGTTGAATCCTTTCAGAACGACCGCATAATTAGAATTACATAATCACATTTAATATAAACATGATGGGTCGGTTGTCTCTTCTTAAATATTCCAGTTATCAATTTAAAACAAAATGATCGTCACATATCCATCCACAAAAAAACAAAAAACAAAAAAAACGTACAACGTCTCCCATGCATATATCGCTCTAGATTTTCCAGGTTCATCCCCTTTTTCAGGTAACTTGTAATTATTCTATAATTGACAATTTCATCAGAGTTGGAATTCAATATTCCATTTTAAATTGGAAGGGATATAATAATAATAATGATACACATTATAGAGTACCCTTCAATATGGAGCGGTAATTTTCTATCGCGTGTATTAAATATGAAAATTGAATTTTCCTGGATCTGCCAAAAAATGTTCTTTAATTTTTCACCCTGCTATTAAATTTCTGAAGTCAAATTATTTCAATTTGATGGGATGTCTAATGCCAGCCGAACTGAGTTGTGATTTGTACGGTTTGTTAATGAAAATCTTACCTGTGCGAAACGTGCATTACCTCGGCATTCAGCTCTTCCGAATATATATTCCAAGTTCGAAAGTTCAATACGGTGTCAACACACTTCTTCCATACATATGCATTGCCAGAGACTATCCAAGTTGATCATAGGTATATACCCTAGACTATAACAGGCGCCTAGCCAAGGGGTGGGTGGAGCGAAGGGGGCGACCACCCCCCCTTGAGCATATTTTTTTGTATGTTTTTATGATATTGCTAGTAATTTCAAGCTTAGATGCAACTTACAAGGCCTGGGAAACGCCATTTCCAGCGATCTGGGAGGCATTTTCAGCCAAAATTTTCTTGTACGCGGTACCGCCAACCCATGGTGGCGCTACACTTAAATAGTTTTCAATGCAGAATCTCCAGCTCTGGTAATTTGCCTACAGGTTCGCCCCTCCGTTGGCAAATTCCTGGCTACGCGCCTGGACAATAAACATTGTAAATGGTGTCTTTTGACAATGAATCTGTTTCTTTGTTTTAAGAATTGGACTAGATAAAATGTTTGGTGTAAAAAACACCATTAAATCTGAGTAAGAAATTTACTTTGAGAATGATTACTTCGTTAATTAAACTTTTTAAGGAGTAGTGAGTGCATGCTCGTTAAACTTCCGACAGGGACTGTCACTATATGATTAACAGGTCTTGAATGCATGACAGTTCATTGAGCTGACCTGGATCACTTCACACGGTCTACAACAGCTGGTTTTTGAAGTCTAATTAGCATTGCTAGGAGAATCCCTCCTCTGAATCTCTCCTCTGCCTTTGGAATAATATTACTTCATTTCTTCTGCTAGTAATGAACAATTTACCACCAAAATTAGGACATATTATTGTTAAAAAAAAAAAATCAGTTTTGGAGTATGTATTCACAATTGCAAAGATATGTTTCATTTGTGAGTATGTGTTGGATCAGTGTCATTACCCAGATCTATTGGCACTCGGGGTGGATCCTTCTTTTGTCATCCCATGCAGGGGATGCCATCCAGGGGAGGGGTATAAGGGGAGGGGATGGTCT